>LPNX011160185.1:52076-91752 GCA_001517045.1 Pseudotsuga menziesii | reverse complement strand
AGTCAGGCTTAAGTGGGGGTGTTAGAATAATCAAACCCATAGTATTACCCACTTAGACATTAATTCATTTATTTTTGTCTTATTTTCCTAGTTCATGAGTCCCGCCATGTTCAAGTTGCTATTTGCCTATCCATAGAGGTCAAACTTGCCATATTTGAATCATGTAGCGCTTGGGAAATCCTTAGGAATCAAATTTTATTTATTCTTGGCCTCCTAGGCGCCCTTCTACTTTTTCTACTTTGTTGACTGCTTTTTCAGTTTTTAAAGCACATAAGGAAAGCAAGACTAGGTGAGGTGAACCTGTTTTATTCCCATTTCATCCTCCACTCTTTCCTCCATGCAAAAGAATGTATGAGCTGCCATTTCACCACTCATTAGCTTGCCCATGCGCCCTTGCCAATTCGTGAGCCTCATGACAGATTTGGGATCAGCTTTTTACACCTATGGGAGATTTGCCTATTTTGGGTAAGCCTGCTTTATGCTAGATTTGGATGCTTCCTAATTCATTCTATTTCTTCATGTATTCTATTTATTCAGCAGCCTATGATATTATAGGGTTGGCTATTGTACACTAAGTTAATATAATTTTGTGTTACAGCTCCATTTTCAGTCTCCATTGTTGACAATTTTGCATGATCAATTGTAATTTGTTGTGAGTGAAATTGATCTATTGTTGGTCAGAATTTCTACACAATCCAAAATCTAGTTTATGCCACATTAAGATAATTATGGCATATCAAGCCCAAATTTTGTCTAGAGTATTTGATCAACATATGATTGACCAAAAGATAATTGACTAGATTATTGAAGAAGACCAACATTTATAATTTTGTATATCAATCAATTCAGTCTATTAGTTTCTTAGTGCTTCATTAATCGATTCTTGAAGATTAACTTCTAGAGGGTTCTTATTGTTTTTGGGCATGTACATTATTATTATTTTTATTCGTTGATAGTGTTAATTGTTATTAGACATCCATATTTAATAAATATTGTTGTCGACTAAACTGTCAATTTTCAAGACGCCTTTATAATGTGGGTCGTCGACATGGATAATTTTAAGAACACCCCAAAAATTTATATGTATAATAAATGGGTGAATCTCCCTAATATATAGAAAAATTTGAAGGTTAATTATTAATAATATAATATGTATATATAAGATTTTTTGACTTATATTTCTATCTTGTAAAATATTGGCGAATATTTCACTAAACTATAAGATATTGTAAAATATTGGTGAATATTTCACTAAATTATAAAATATTGTAAAAACTTGGCAAATATTTCATCAAATTATAAAATATTGCAATGTCTTGGTGAATCTTTTTCTATGAATACTCAACTTTTGATTCTACATATTACTAAGGTAGAGAAATAGAACGACATATACCAGAGCTCAAATCTCTCAACTCCTAGACCCTCAAATGAACAAATCCATGAATGAGGAGAAGGGGGATTTATTTATAAGTTTCACAAGCAGTATTGGGTCACTCACAACTAGAGGTGTTGGTGACACACAACTACACAAACTAAATTTAGGGAAAGTGGGGACTCCAATGTTTATCTCGTCCCTTGATTGTTCAACGGAGATGTAGGGACCCAAATCTTGACATACCAACAAACTGATAGAATTGAACACTTTACACTAGGACGTGATTATGATGCCCATCAACCATTCTTACAACATGGAGTATTACCGAGACCCACAACCTTAATATAGTGTATGAATTTCGAAGTAGCTTATGTTTCAAATCTCTCATTTTTAAAATACCTTTAAAGAAAAAAACAACGTGCTTATCTGTTTATAGATATGGATGCCACTTTTTCCTTTCTTTTGTCAACAATCAAAATATGAATTATGTCATTTGATTTAGAATTTTTAGAGTTAGTTATAAACTTTCAATGGTTATTAGAAATAAGAACATACACTAACAAGAATAGAAAGCACATTAATGCATCATCATGCATATCATTAGAACTACTATGTTAATGACTATTTTTTCTTAGATAAACTAAGGAGGTGTTTGTACCCATGTCATTGGAATTTTTGAAAGCATGAAAAATGCGGTAAAACAGTTTTATCACTCTCATTGAATAAAAAAGACTAGATATCAAATAGCATCATGTCTACGTCTCAGGTCAAACATGCGTTGTACATATTATATACAGTCACGATGGAAGTGAAGTATCATGTTCCAGCTAAATCATATATTTATCATATATAACTAGATCGATTTTTGGATGATGATAGAAATTATAAATCAAAACAAATCACCAAAAAACATTTTACTTTTGAATGACCCTTACAAAAAATAAAATATCGTACAACAAGTACTTAAACCAACAAATTTAGGTCACAAATAAAATTGGTGAACTTTGCAATACGAATAAAAAAATCTACTAGTCATGAACTTCTCAATACAAATAAAAGAATCTACAAGTATGCTTTGGACAACTCTACAATAAGACAACCAAAATAATAACCATTCCACTATAGCCTCCCCATTATAATTAATGTGCATTAATTTATATTACAAAAATATTAAACATCAATAATAACAGGCATAAAATATGAACATATACACTCTCATTAACACCTTAGATACAATAATAATTCCAAAGGAAGATCCTAATAAAAGTAAATTTTAAACAACTGGGTAAAATTCAGTTTGAATATAGGAAAACCATGTGGAGTCTCTCCATTAAGAGTAGCATCCATTACCAATATATAAATTTCAGTCCATAGTTTAAACATGTCAAGGCATAAAATAAATTACATCTTTTGAGCTCTATAACACTTTCACGGAACCAATACTCCTAGGATAGAATGAAACCCTCATAACACCGAACGATCCCTATGAATCAAGAGTGTCCTAGAATTCAACAAGCCTAAAAAATCATCCATGATAAAAAACATGATAAAAGGTAAATTTACAATATAATAATCTATTGTAATTGTCAAGAAAAAACATAAAAAGTTTGATAAAAAGCATACCATGTTTATTATTGGATGAAAAGTGTGATGTGAGTTTGTATTCTCTGATAAATTTCATGTGTGGCATGCCCCTTCAAGAATTTAACTTTCGACAATGGATATGTTATGTGAAGATTAAAATGTCGAGAAAACTAAGAATGAAAAGTGGAATCACATCAACCGTAACCTCATCCTATAAGCGCAATGCAATGTGTGTGAACATGAATCACTATAGGCTTTAAATATAACCATATAGTCCTTGATTTTTCCTCCAATACTGAAAATGAAGGAATTAAATAAAATATCACATAAAATTGACTAAAAATATAGGAAAATGTAACCGTATAACTAAATTACAAGAAAAATGGAGGGAGAAATAACCCTTGGTAGCCTCCATTATTGCAAATTTGGGGAGAAAGAGTTATTTCACTATATTTTCTCTAGAAATCAGGGGCAAAAGAGTTATTTCACTAGATTTTCTCTTGATATTTGGGGTGAAAGATAGACTGGGGGGGAATTTTTCTAGGGCAAAAATAGGTTTTTTCATTTTCCTTATTAATATACAGGAGGTTATTCATTTTTTGTTTTTTGTTTCTAATAAATATTGGGAAAATATATTTTAGTTGAAAAAAACCCTTTCCATATTAGAAAATAACCCACATATTTTTTGTAACCCCCTTAATATATCCCATGGGCTATATATAGATCCTAAAATTATCCATGTCTACAACCTAGTAAGAGGGAGGCATAACTCCTTTTGTGCTCACCATGGAGCTTACAAATATCCTTTATAAAAAATAATAAATTATTATAAAAAGTAACATGTCAGTTCAAATTAGATTTAAAACATTTAGAACTATATATATATATATATATATATATATATATATACACACACACACACACACACACAACTGAAATAAATTAAGACCATAAACATTACATCACACACTTGATATGAAAGTGAAAATGTTGAGGAAAGGTTTGCGCATTGAGGTATTTGATTCCTATGGACACTTGGTAGATCCCTTTTTAAGATGGATCTATGTTGGTGATATAGTCAAGTGCTTCTCAAAAAATATGAAAACCATATATAATTGCACCAAATAGGCAAATCGACAGTTTCTCAAAATCATAGTGGAAGCTCGTACACAAGAACCAAGGGAAAATCAGAGTAGAATGCTCATAATACACAAGTTTCATTCAACTTTCTAAAAAATTGTAGTCAAAAGTATCCTCAAATTTCTCATAATATATTCAAATGCTACTAAAAACCATGGAAAAAATATGTAAGCATAGGAAAAACATACAAACTCCACACATATTTGCAGAATCAAGTTAGAAACTAACAAAAATAATTGAATTTTCAAATTTGAAGGCCCAAATCCCTCCATCTTAGCAAAAGCACAGCTGAATGTTTCTAATAGTATCTAAATCTTCATGTTAAAGAAATGAAAATTGGACAATGACATGACATTACATGAAGGACAATATCAGATTATTTATGCTTGTATTTCCTTTATCAAAGACAAACCTTCTCCTACTCCTCACTTTTGTTCTCTTTGCCCATAGAATTGGAATACACCCTACATTCAGGAGAAATTGCATCACTCCAAGGGGGAAATGGATTCTAGAAAGGAGAGCCATGATTGGTGTCCGGAACATGCGAGGGAAACCATGGGTAGAAAGTTGTGATGTATCAAGGAAGCCTTGAAGGCCTAGAAGAGAAAATTGAGGCATTAACAAGAGGAAACTAATGATAAAATAGATCATTTGGAGGAAATAGTTTCATAAAACCATAATAACACAACAAGATCATGAGGAAATGGAAACAGTTCAGCAGAAAGAACAATCACCAATTTCTCAGGAGCTTTTGGAGTGGCTTCTCCAAGTAAAAATCCAATTGGGTACCATGGCCTTCGAATAGTGGGTTCATAACAAAGTATAGGAGAAGCATAAGAACATGGAAGGGAAGGGCATTGGAACCTCTTGTGGAACCTATCCAGGACCCTAAAAATGTTTTTTCGAGTTATGTTGGGTCAATATGTTTGTCGTTTCAGGTCTTATGTGATTTGGACTCTTTCTAGAGTAGCAATTTTTAAATCTTTGGATATATTATAGTAAATATGATCCATTTCAATTGTAATAGCTTCTACATGCCAGACTGGACAAGATGCATCTAGCAAGGTACCAACACTTAGCTCTTTTTTGTTAATACAAAACTAATACCCATTCTTGTAAAAGAAACACTAATAGAACAATCATGATCTATTTAATTCTGTATTTAATTGTTTTCTCTTCCAAGTTATAATGTTAATGTAGTTCCATTCAACTACTATTTCATATTCATAAACAGTTTGTGGTGTGTTTATTAAGAATTTGGTCGTCAATAAGAAATTGTTCCCATGTCCTTAAATATTTGATTTAACAATTGAATATTCATATTCTCAATCCTCTATCTAAGGGTTTAATGTGACCTTTTTTTTCTTATTAAAACTTCTCACCTTAGTCATATTAAGTTTTATTTTCATTTTCAGTGGAAAAATATTAATTCTTTATTCTTGATGTCACAGCTGAATGGTGTAACTTCAGTATGAATGATGAAAAAAATCTTGTCATTTCCATATCACTAAATTTCATCCTTGGGTATTTTGAGAGGTTAATTACCTTTTGTAGTTTTTGAGTGAGGTTTAGAATCTATTTTCCATAGTTGTGTTCCTCTTGAGCGGAGAGAGACTCTGAGCTAGGATTTCTCCATCTTGGTTCTGAGGTTCAATCCATGAGGAGGCACCTTGTACAAAAAACCTGAAAATGGGCTCACATCCAATAGAAGAGAAACAAGCTAATGAGCTGTATTGGGTATTCAATTCCACTACTAATATTTTTCATCTTTTTGTGGAAATTTTGATTGTGTATTTTAAACGGTGGAAGATTCTATCTATTGAAAATCCATCCTCTGATAAATTTTGAGGTTCATTCCAAATGATGAAGTTTTAGAGATTTAGTCCGAATGATGAAAAAAGTCCTGTCATTTCTATATCACTGAATTTATTCCTTGGGTATATCGAGAGGTTAATGACCTTTTGTAGTTTTCGAGTGAGGTTTAGAATCTATTTTCCATAGTTATGTTCCTATTTATCTAAGAAATCATCTTACCCAAGGTTTCTCAATCTTTGTTTTGAAGTTCAATCCCTGAGGAGGCACCTTGTAAAGATGACCTGAAAATGGGCTCACATCTAATAGAAGAGAACCAAGTTAATGAGTTGTATTGGGTATTCAAATACACTACTAATATTTTTAATATTTTCCTAGACATTTCGATTGTGTATTTTAAATGGTGGAAGATTTATCTATTGAAAATCCATCCTCTGATAGAGTTTTGTTTCTTTCCACCAGGTTGATTCATTAGGGTCATTGGATATTGGTATTCTCCCTTCTTAAACATAGTTTCAGGACTTGATTACATGAGATATTAGGATTAGTTTAAGTGGGTTGATTGCTATTAGTTAGATTCATTTCAGAACTACTCATTTTTTGGAAGTGACAAGAGAGTAAATACTATTGTAAATAGGCGGGATCAACATGTCCAATCTTCGTTTTCAACCAAAGAAGGTGGAAATAATTCTCCGTTTATAACTGAAAGTGATAACATAAAAAAAAAAATTATGCCAACTCAGAGAGAACTCGTCAACTTGGATAAGGGATGGTTGATTTGTATTGAGCTAAGAATCAGCCAATGAATTCTGGATATAATCAGCTTGATTCTTCTGAATTTGTAAAGGTTTTTGCGATTCCCACTAGTTTTCAGAAGTTTCTACAGGTCCGTTCTTATGATTCCAGAAATAACATGTAAATATGATCTTGCATGTGTATGATTTCACTTTATATTTCCATTGTTGTTAGTATGTTGTATTTTTAACTTAATTTTGGCTACTTAGCCATGTTGCTTATGTTTCATGTTTAAAATGTATTTTTCTCTTTAACATGGGTTGCTTGTTATAAATTTGTAATGCTTGTATAATGAAGTTTCTCATAACAGTACTTGAAAATAAGCATGTATTAGGGGGTGGAAAATGTTATAAAAGCTATATGTTTGCAAGCATATGTTAATTAAAAGTGGGAAACAATAAAGGTTAGGAACTCCAAACAACATTGTCTGTGTGTGTGTATGTTTATATAAGTAAAAATATTTATCTATTTATATATAAAACCCTCAAAACTGAGTTTTATAGGGGAGTCAAAGAGATTTAAGTCCTTGTACATCCTGAAACTAGGGCTCATGGATTTCCCTTGAAAACTAATCAAAACGAGTCTTTTGAAACTACCCTCTTTATAATTTTTTTCATAGTTGAGATATAAAAATAATTAAAACCTAAAATAGTAGATCATTAATTCCATACCCATAAAATGAAACCATCTTTCACACTGGAGAGTGAACTAATGTTTACTCACTGGGGATATTAGGAGCATGTCCCTTTTTATCCATTCTATTGGATTACAAAACTAAAGGTTGTTTGTAGGCACCATATTTATTTGAAATCTAGTACATTCATTTTAAGATTACATTCCTCTATTAAATATATGCTATGTTTTGTATGCATTTATAAGTAATTGTTGTGAAGTCAAAAATATGTACCCTATTGGAAGAAATTCCTGGATGCAAAATCCTTTGGATGGTATAGAAGCTCTCTTCTTATTCAATCAACACATAAATTTTTCCTGGAGCTTAAACTTGAACATTCTCCTCAAAGTATTGAATGTTTGTCTACTATAGCTAATTTCAATCAATTAGTTTGCATATCATTAACAAGCAAGTTTTGCAAGCCAATTTCCCAATATCCCTCTAGTATCCATTAGGGTCTACAACAAGGGTTTGAGACCAATCAGTTGATGCGATAATGCATTTCTGCCACTGATCATAACTAGCCACTAACTAATCTTTATTTTCTAGTTTTGATTCAACAGTGTTGGGATGATTTATGCATCATAACAAGGACCCCAACATGTTGTACATCGTTTTGATTTTTTTTAGTATTTTTGTTTACAAGAGTTTAGTTTTAACTAGATCTTATCTAGATCAGATGTTCCAACATTTTTGCAACTAATGTTGATGAGGATCAACTTCGCTTCAACATTTGGATGATTGATAAGGATTTGCAATTTTGAGTTGAGATCTTCCGACAACAGTTTAAGTAGTTTGAGTAGTTTAAGAAGTTTTTTTTATTATATTTTGGTCAAGTGTTGCACCAGCTTTGAATTTTGTGTTTCAGCGTGCAACAACCCAACAAATATCTTTTTCAAGACAAATAACTTGTCCTAAAACACTTCACTCATACAATTTTGAATAAGTTTTGCAGCAGACCTTGAGAGGATTAGGGAGAAATATGAACACATGGACTAGATACTATTTTTTATTATGTGAGTACATTACGAGAAGGTGCTAATATTGAACAATAATTAAAATTATTTAATCATGACATGAAAATGAATGTTATGAATGATCCAATACAAACAAGTGCACAAGAAATATGAAAAATACCGTGTAAAAGTATTCCTTGATGCCAAGTTTTCCTCTATATTTTGTATGACAGTGATTGATATGGCCCTGATTCTAACCCTCATTTTTCCTCTCTTAAGACTTACTATAGCCAAAAATGAAAAGATGAATGCAATGAAAATAACTCTTAGAAATGGAAACAAGAAGTTACTCCTTGACATCCAACATCTTAAACTATATTGATAAATACTTGTAAAAATATATTAGAATGACATACAAAGACACTTTACGTTTACAAACTACTATTCTTACTTTTGATTGTATCATACAAATTTGTCATAAACTTATATACTGATAGATCAAGCACACCAAGTTTTGGGATGTAAATTTGAAGAGATGAGGCCACTCTTTTTCATAGAAACTTATGCCTTGAAAACACAATCTACAGCTAGAAATTTTCTTATTTTAAAACAAACACACTTTAAAAAATTAGTTGCAATATGTTGCAGACCTATGCAGTAAAAGGAACTTGCACAAGATGCACAGAGATATATTGAATAAATGATTGATAAGTGACCTATGTAATATATGCAATAATATGTGATAATACAATTGGAAAATATGATATCTTCATGTAGTATTAAAGAGATGGGTGATGATGTCTTGAGTAAATGATTGATAATTGATAGGTGATGATACAGTTATAGTGTTGAAGGAATGGATACAGTTCTATTGAAGTAGGGCTTATATAGGGGATATATCTTAATTCCTTGGTTCTTAATGAGATCCACAGTTATGTAGGGCTCATCTAAGGGATGGATATAAGTGCCTCAATTTTGAATGAAAGTCGCAATTATATGGATATACATTTAGTGGGGTGCAATTGCTATTTTTATGTGACAGGTTTTGTAAATTAGGTAAGTAGCATGGATAACAATGAATTTGGAACACTTTTGAGCCTAGTTACTAATACATTCCTTAAGCTTGGAGCCTGACTTGATTATATTATGTAAAAACTTAAGAAAATGTAATCAAGCAAGGATTTTTATTTATATAGACGAGAGAGTTGTGCATTAAAACTTTATTATGTATCTATATAAGATGTTAGTCTACAACTGTTTCAATTGATAGCATTGTAGATGCAAATAGACCATTGTTGAAATGAGCTACTGAAGTCAAATTAGAATGAGAGATTTGTCATGATTTTCTCGGCCTTTGCTTTTGCAATTTCGTTAATTAAAATTTTGGGTCAATATTGCTAGTGTTATCTATTTTTTCCAATTTGTTTTCTATGATCTCATTAGGTGCTTGATGGTTGTGAACTGATTGATTATTTGGAAAAAAATGTGGAATGATATTCTTAGTGAAAAGGAAAGGCAACAAGTTGGGGTTACTGATGCATGTGGTTGTATGTGAGTTTAATTGACACAGCTACAAAACTCTAGAAGAAGAAGACATGGGAATTATAACATTTTCTATAGTGTTGATCAGCAATTTAGACCACTGTTTCCTCCAACAGCATCCTTAGAACCAACTCTCTAGCCTCGGTACCATTTACGTTGGGCATGTCCATCGGAGCCACAAGTTGGGGGACTTGAGATAGAGTGTCGTCTTATGGAACAGCATTTCATCGAGCTTCAAAAGGTATGCCTAATATCAACCCATATGTACTAAAAAATCCCAGTAGTTGATGTCATTACATGACCATGGAAATAGAATTTAATGCTATGATTTTGGAATAGCAAAGTAATTATATGGTGATGTTTTCCTCTAAGCCATTTATCTACTATAAGTTTGATATTTTATTCCTCTATAAAGTATTTATCTTCATGTACAAGAACATACATATCACTTGTTCTGGATATTGCATCATATGATCTTTGTTTTGATGTTTATTCATTGGGGTTATCAGGAGTATGTCCCTTTCTATTCAGTCTACTGGATTATAGAAATCAATATTGTTTTTGTTGAGGCCTGGAAATTCGCAGGTGACAACAGAAAGGGATTCTCCAGAGTCAACGTTCCCAACTAGCTTATTGACTGTTTGGTATAGGGAATCCATCTGGTTTGTGGTCCGGCTACTGTAGGTCAAAGTAACAAAAACAAAGGCTTTACCGATTGCGGCTCGGTCCACCGTGTATATTTTTGTGTTTTTGACTTAATGTATGAGATGCATATGCCTAACTAACAATGCAGGATGATTCGGATGACGGGAGCAGTCACAACATGATGCTCAAGTTCTTACCTCTTGTCTTAGACTCACCTGCATCTAAATCACATATGCAGCAATGAAATGAACTAACTATATATTCTATCTACCTACCTATCCCCGAGGAGAAAACCGTAAATTATTTGTGAGTAATGTGTATTGTACATGCAATATAAAGAGAAACTACAGTTAGCTGATATTTCTTTCCACAATGCATGAATGATTAAAGATATTTCAACAACTAGATAGCCAATTGTTTTATGGACCGCATACATTACTCATGGTGGTCATTCCACAAAATAAACCATAAATCATTTAAACAAGAACATAGGTTCAAAGGGTTAGAACGATCTCACGGTTAATGGACAAACTAGAAAACAAAATAGTTCATCTTTCAGCCATCCACAACATAACATTTGGACATTCCACTGATCTTCCTCCAACACGCAAACCATATTTCTTTATTGCAAAGAGAAATAGTTCTTCTTACAATATCGCTTTCTAGTCTAACTGGGAAAAATCCCCTCTTCCCTCTTAGTCTATTACATTTATACAAAAATGTGAGATGGTTGGGTTGCCCAAAGTGACCTTTGGGCTTCCCAACCCCTCATTTCCCAACGTTCTACTTTTCTTAATTTTTTTACAAAAATAGTTACAAATTACAATAATGACTGATCCTTCATGAGGAGGGTCCCACTTGGGAATCTAGAAACTTTTTCCATGTCGCAGCATCAGAGGAAATGTCTTCAAATGCATAGGGTTCCAAAAACTGAATGTTGATTTCAAATTTTTCGGCCTAGTTCTTTATGGCCTCTACTCTGGCTGCGCTCAACTGAAGCTAGTCTTCCAACAGCTGCACACTAACGGCTGAATGGCCCACTTCACTTCTCAGAATCTGGTCATCAATGACCCTAATGTGTTGCATCCTTTATTCTTCATCCTGATGCCTTTTTTGAAACATCTCCAGAAATGAATTATGGTCTGGGAAATCGTCCAACCTCTGCTCGACTTCTACCTGGCACCGGTTGTATGTAATAAGGACTCTTTTGAAAAATTCCATGTAGGCTCCCTTCGTCTTCTTGACTGCTTTCTTGAAATCCTCTGCGGTGTTAATAGCAAATTCTATTAAATCATAATACCGCTTGAGGGCTTGTTTATCTTTTGATGGCAGCTCTGCTGGAGTTTCTTCGTTGCTTTCCAACCTCGCCATCCTTGCAGTCAGGACCTCTAGGATGTCCTGAGATCTTTCCACAAAGTAAGATCTCTTCCAATCAGCCGTTGATCTATAGCACTCTACATCTCTCTTCTTCAACAGCAGTCTCTAGCTGCAGCAACTTGGATTTTTGGGCCAAGACACGCTCTTTGAATGGCTGGAGGTTAACCTGCTATTCTCTTGCTTCCTCCAGAGAAGTTGTTGGAGAGGAAATCTGTTCCTGATGTTCCTTTTTCAGTTCTTGGGTGTGCAGATCATTGGCCTCTAAGAGGATCTTTTGCTGCTCTTCTAGCTCCTCCACCTTTGCCAGTAGCTATTCCTTTTCAGTTCTTAACTCTTGATATTGTTTCTGTACTCTCTCCAGAGACTCCTGTGTTGTTTCTAGAACTTGTATTTCTCCTTAAAGGGCCTGTACTTCAGCTCTTGAGGACTCCATTTCGCTTTGCATATCTTCATATTTCCTCTTGAGCCTGTTGCTTTCTTCCCTCTCTTTCCTCAATGTATATTTCAACTGAGCAGAGGATTTCTTGGACTGCTCCAAGTCGGTTATTACCTTGTCCATGTTATCTTCTTAGGCATGGAGAAGTGCAGTCTCGGCTCTAAGGGTGAGCCTTGGATCTTCGTCTGTTCTTAACATAACAGCCATATTCGTGATCATTTTACCAGGCATATCTCCTGTTTCAACCCTCTTTTCTATTCTCTTTATTATCCTCTTTGTAGCCCTATCATAATAGACAGTGTTGAAATCAAGGATTTCTTCCCCCTTTTTCTGCACAAAAGGAACCAGCTTGAGAGTGGGGACCATGGGTGTGCTGGCAGCAGGTACTTGTGGGTCCTGAACCTCAGGGTTCTCAACATCCTGGGTCTGCCCTGCAGCTGTACCAGTGGCTGAATGTTCTGTCTCTGTTTGTGTCAGTTTCATCCTTTCTGCTTCCTGATTTTGTAGCTCCTCATCGAGCTTTCTCTTCATTTCCTGTGCTTCTTTTCTAGCTGCTTCCTGTGCTCTTTTGGTTGCTTCCTTTGCTTTCTCAGCTGCTTCTTGAGCAGCTCTTCTTTTCTCTTCTTCTTCTGTATGTAGCCATTCTACAGCTTATTTTTCCAACCTCTGGGCTTCTTCATTTCTCCTTTTGGCTTCTTCCTCAGCCTTAGCATGTTCCTCAGCCTTAGCCTGTTCAGAAGACAGATTCTTCCCTATCAAAATGGTGAGTATACTCAAAATGCACCTTGTTTTCTTTACAATGTTCGGCAACTTTACCATGGGAGTCATTTCTGTGATACGGCATCTCGCCAAAATGGAATCTCTCTAGCTCTTCCATGAATTCATCAGCTTGTTTCACCCTAGTGAACCTGTAGCTTCCTAGCTTGAAGGGCAAGGGTGGATAAGCAGTCTTCTTATGTTCGAATAGAAAACTGCCTATTCCATCTAGGAACACTTGTCTAACTGCCTCCTTGTGGATAACGTAATCAGTTGCGTATTTGGGCAGCAGGGAAGGTCCTCTCAAGCCTCCAAACATCCTGAAGTACATGCCATGTTTGGTCAAATAGTAGTCTGCATAATCTTGTATCACTTGCATGGCCTCCTCTGACATACAATCACACTCATCCCGGAAAATGAGTATGTATAGAGGCATAAGGAAGTGTTCACAGACTTGTCTGTAATGGCTATGATATTTATGTGCTCACAATGGTTTATAAGCATCATAAACAAACATTCTTTCCCTGTCCCAGATGCACCTGAGACCAGGGAAAGGTTGGTTGCACAATACACAGTTTATCAATATTGAACTCATATAGAATTCAGACCTTTTTGGTGACTCTCCTCCCAAAGATGAGGCCAAACAAGCAAAGAGACTATTTGAGACAAGGTTGGCCCAGTTGAAAATTGTCCCCTGGGTTGCAACATGAAAAATGATGGGCATCCATTCTAGTTTGAAAAACCTACCGTGAGCTCTTCCAAAATATTATGTTAAGCATTGAGGCTATGAATCGGTATGGAGCCCTTAAACTTACTTTATCATATTCTCCTGCTGGTCTATGTCTGTAATGTTTTCCCTGCAACAGCATCCTTTTAAGAGTCTCTACCAGGTCCATTCTAATGGTGTTTAACCAGTCATCAGATAAGAACACTTGGGCTTATGGCAAGTGGTAGGCCAGGGCAACATATCCTAGGTTGTATGCAGCATAGCCTTGTTTGTTAACATCCCCCAAGATCATTGTGGTTACATCTGCCTGGGGCAGAATCCAACCAATTACTTCAGAGCATGGGAATAGATCTGGTCAGGTGGCAACCTTCATAAGAGAAGATTTCTCTATGTTGGAATAAAGGGACTCTTCTTCTAAGCCCATGTCGGGAACCTCTCTTCGGGTGATCAGTCTGTATATTTCCCCCCACTGGTATTCAGGTTCAATGCCAGAAATGCACTTTCTGTCCTCATAAATGTATTCGGTTTTAGTGACCACTTCTACTTCTGGTTCTTCTTCAACCACAGGGGCCTTCTTCTTTTGTCTCTTTGACATGGTGAGCTCTTCCTGCCATAAAATTGTAACATTAAGCCCTTTTGGCTGAGTTGTAAACCTGTATACATCAATGTATAGTGTGCGGTTTCTTCTATGTTTTAACATGAGAGCAATCAATCAATGAAGCAAGTATATGCATGTATAGACGGAAATGGCCTGACTAACATAATTATTAAGCCCAATGGGCAGTGTTCAGAGACTTTGTTTATATATAGCATGATAGAAAACAAGTTATATACGGTAAAATGTGCAATCTACCACTACTGTAGGATAATAAACAATTCTATCAATCACATTCAAGATGCCAATAAATCTACATTAATGTGCAACAAGTCTCGGCTCTCTGCGCCCACCATGTTCGTTTCGCTACGCGGTAAAGACAGTGGCTATGCGGGTTTTATCCACTATGCCATGCTTACATACTTAGGGTCAACAAGCTAAGAGCAGTGGTATTCCCTCTTCCCTGGCCCAAGTTCGACACTGATTACGAATTGAGTTGCGTGGGACCGCGTAGGAAAAAATGGCTAGGGTTCGAGGATACTGGAAAAATGAAAATCTCAACAAAAGGGGCAACCACGAAATGCTACAGAAAAACCACAAAACCCTCCCCCTGCAAACCCATCATCACACACAGGGTAGCTTGGTGCAAACGGCGTAACATCCGCCTGCACCAAACCCCCATCTACTACACGTGAGGTTGCAAACAGAAAGCCATGGGAAAAATACTACGCCGAGGTTAAAATGCCCCACCCCACGGTTAGCAATACCACAAAAAACATCAATATATAGACGCAATCACGCAGTAAAAATCTAACCATGGTAAAAACGTTCGCACTACCAGCTATGCCATGAACCCCCCACTATATACGCATGAAAACAGGGTCGAGTAAACGGCCGGGAAAACAAACCACCGTAGCAAGCATAACCATCAAACGTTCAACGAAAATGGACAGGAAAATGAAACCTACCTGGCACTGATGTGTAACTGGCGTGTATGGCGAGATGATGATAGTTGGGCTCCCACAGTTGCTACCTGGGCGTGGGTACCAGCACTAGTGTCCAAACAAGCTTGAGCACTCGATAGCACGACAACGATAGTGCACAGTGGTCAAAAGAAGAACAATAGAAAACATAACCCATGACCCCGTATATATAGTTAATCACCACGGGTGCGAAAAAGATCGGATGTCGGAGGGTTTTCTAATCGAAGGACGAAAGCGAACGCTCTTCTGCAATGGCGGGTGATCAAAGCACCAGGCCTTTCGCTCTAGTCATACACATCGGGTAGAAGTCTACAAATTGGACGTCAGAACCAAAACTAATCGGAAGTTTTAAAGCATGCATTCTTCCGCAACGGCGGGTGATCAAAGCACCAAGCCATCCGCAACGTCGGGACTTAAACCGGAAGTGGAACACTTTTGGATCGGAGGCTGTAACGTATTTCTTTCCATAATGGAGGACACCCATGACTCAAAGAACACTAAAGGGCTGATCGGAAGAGGAAGCAGTTTTGCTTCCGAAACGGTGGAAGACAGAAACGATAAAAGGTTCCGATGCAACCAAAGTTCAGCCGAGGATAAAAACAAATGAATCAGAAAGAAAGTCGAAAACCAAACCATAGATTCATCTGCAATGGTGGAAGCTAAACGCAAACACCTTCTGCAACAGTGAATAGAGAAAATATAAAAGTTTCGACGTAAAACCCAAAAGACAGCCGAGCGGGAAACGAAACGTTTAAGCAATGATCGGGAGAAAAAGTGGTTTGCCATCTGCAACGGCGGAGAAAGGAAGGAACAATCCTTCCAACGTAAATCACAAAATCAGTTGATGAGAAACCAACAGATCGAAAAGAAAATCAAAGACAAAACCAAAAATCCATCTGCAACGGCGGAAGAAGAAGTGACAATGGCTCCGATGCAAACCAAAACCCAGCTGATTTCGCCAACCGAATCGGGAGAAATGTTGAAGTTAAAACTGAACATCCATCCACAATGGTGAAGAAAGAAATGACAAGTCTTTCCAATCTAAATCAAACAATCCACCGATTAAAACCAATGTATCGGGAGCGAAACCAAAGTTAAGACTGGTTGTTCAGCTGCAACAGCGGAGGCTTTCAGCAAACACTTTTTCGATTCGAACATGTTGAACATGCATCCAAAGGGAGCGATAAAGTCTGATCAAACAATGGATTGCTTCAAAAATTAGAAAAAGAACCGAAACGAGCAGTAGCTCAACCCAAGCATTAAAAAAGTCCTTTCGAAAAGTTCTTAGACCAAATCAAAGAAGAAAATCAAGCTAACCCAAGCAAAAGGAGGGTCCTAAATTTTTTTGGAATTTTGGGAAATTGTTGCAGCTACAACAATTGGTGACTACTTGGTGAACCCTAGATTCCTGAATTAACTTCTTCCCAGTGCAAGACCGTCTGAATAAGAGATGAAATCTTCTAGATGTCTGTATCCCTAGGCTAGCCAACTTAAGCATTTAAACCATTGAGAAGTAGTCCATTCTTTGGGAAATGGTAACAACAGAAATATTGCAAGTCTGAATAACTATTTTGAGGCCTAATAAATGAGGTTCATTTTACCCGTCCTTAGGTAGTTTCAGGCTTGGACACCACAGGATTGTAACAGATAGTAAACAACATTATCCTTTTGTTCCTCATTCCCATGCCAACTGCACTTTTGTGCCATTAGAACTTTAGTTCTTTTGAGTCCTCCATTTTCCTTTCTTACTAAATTTTAATTTAGGATCCTCTATCCCATAGTGTCCTTTTGTGTGAGAGGTGTATTTCATGTTTCAGCTCACGGATGGAGAGGATCTTTTGGCAATTTAGTACTTATGTTTTTGAGACTTTTCTTTGATATGTCTTGTTTCTTTTAAGGAGTTTTGACTCTTGATAGCTTTTAGCTTTTCTGAAACCATAGCATGGGATTATTTATATATGATATACTGTTTACCCTGCTTCCTTTCTGTGGGTCTTGCGCTATCACCCCCTTGGACATTTAAGATGTGAAATAGATGGAGCCCCGAAATAGTATTCCAGACCTCTTTTACTTCTGATTTATTTACAAGGGTTAAGTAAGACTTCAATGAATGCATGGCCAGTTAGGAACACTGCTACTAGAAGACATTCTATGTTTAAAGCCCAGTCTTTACTCAATATTTCAGTTAATAAAGAACCCTGATGTTTCCATTGCAACCAAAAGTTTTCCTCTTTATTCAAAACCAAAAGAAGTGCTAACAAAGCAGTACAAGAAAACACCATCAAATCAAATAATCAAAAGAAAAAGAATCAAGTATTGAAGAACACAATCTCAATTTATTTATGTACAAAGTAAAAGAAAAGAAAATTTATTTCCCACTCCTGAAAAACTTTAGTCCTGGGGAGTTAAGGGGTGGGCTAAAATATAGACATGAGATGTTTAACCATGATCTAGCTGTGCTGCTTTTGAAACTGAACACATGTCTACTATCCTACAATCATTTCTTACAGCCTGAGGAAGTTGAAGGAGTTCAGGCTGAGTGTCAGTCATAGAACTGGCCTTGCTTAAGGTATGATGACTTAGCTTACACTTAGTCAGATAGTTTCCCAGGACAGAATTAGCAGATTCATTTCCTTCCCCTAGCTTAGTGACATTATACTTCATATAAGGCTCTCTCGAAATTTTAATCTTATTTGGGGTACCCTTGAGAGGCAATAATAGATGAGACCAATCCGAAGCAAAATAGCCTTTTAACCTGGTAGACCAATCTCTGTTCAGAATAAGCCCATATCCACTAGGTATGTCAACCATAGTGATGTCGATAAATTGGCAAATTTTGTTGTTTGCAGACAAGCGAATGAGGACATTTTTCATTACTCCCACTACTTTGACACCCGAGCTGTCTAATTGCGTTACTTCACAAAATGTGGACTATGGCTTTCCATTAATCTTTTTGCAAATCTCCAGAGGCATAACATTCACCGCTGATCCAGAATCTACCAAGAAATTATGCACATTGTGATTCAGCATTTCTAGGGTCAAAAGAAAAGGTGGGGTATCAGCTTTCTCTTCCCAACCTGGTTCTATGTCTTCTTCTCCTGGTTGGTTCTGAGTAGGTATGTCCTCTTCAGGCTCTTCAGTTTCATTAGAGTTTTCCTCACTAACACCTACATTAGAGGAAATTTCAACTCAAAATGGGCCTTTTAACTTTTATTCAAATTCCATGTCATCATGTGTTAGCCAATGAAATTGCTTTAAATTTGAAATAGCGTATAGGTCTTAACCACTTTTTTAATATAAATTTGGGGATAGGTATCATAAAAAAAAATGACTTTTTTTGTTTGTATTTTTGACATATCTCCCCGTGTTTTTACTCAAATTTCGATCGAGAGAGCTCGTTGGATGCAGAATTAAATTCTGCATCCAACGAGTACCCACTCGGAATACTTTTGACGGACTCCGCTACCCCAAAAACAAGAAATACCTGAAAAATGGAATGGTGACATCATCATTCCATTTTTTCAGGTATTTCTTGTTTTTGGGGTAGTGGGGTCCGTCAAAAGTATTCCGAGTGGGTACTCGTTGGATGTGGAATTTAATTCTGCATCCAACGAACTCTCCCGATCAAAATTTGAGTAAAAACACGGGGAGATATGTCAAAAATACAAACAAAAAAGTAGTTTTTTTCTTTTCTTCCTCCAAAATTAATAAATATTATTTTATTATTTTAACTATTATTTTATTAGTTCATTTTAGGAGGCCCATTTTGAGTTGAAATTTCCTCTAATGTCTGATCTTCTACAGGTTTGACAGTCTCAGTGATTGGCTCTGCCTCCTGGTTGAGGGTATTGGCTCTATGTGTTTTTTCCTCAACCTTCACTTCTACCTGTCTCTTGACATTCTCCTGCAGATTTGTAATCTTCGAAATTATGGTATTGTCTTCAATTGTTAAACCCATGTCCTTCATTGTTGTAGATGTGCATTCAGATTTAGGAGTACTCTCCTCAGTATCAGACAACGAGACACCCTTCCATGAAAACATAGTGTCATTATCTTGTTTCTCCATAGTCTGGTTTTTCTTTTCCTCCTCACCACTGTCCTTAGTCAATTGAGGGTCCAACAACTTATTCATCACCAATGTTATTGAATGTAACCATTGAGGACACTTCTTTTCAGAATGAGGTTGTTGGTGAAAAGTACAGAAATTATCCCCCCCTACTTCTGTTATGTTTATTGATGCCAAATGTGGTGGAGGGACTTGCCATTGGTTGTTATCCTCTCTTCTAGGATAGTAGGTCTTATAAGTTTTTTGAATGTCCCTTTCCTTTTCCAGATATATTACTCGGTTGGATAGCTTCTGCATCATTTTCAGCATTCCCTGATAATCATGTGATTGGTCCTCTTTAGGTTTAGACAGTAGTAAGGTTCTTCTCTCGGTAGTCTTCTTTTCAGGTGGATCAGGATAGTCTGCTATGCTTTCCCTTTCAGCCTCTACCTTTTTTGCCTCTTCATAGGTCTCTACCAATGTAGACTTGTCTTTCATCTTGGTAAACATGGCTAACTCAGGCCCTAGGGCTGAGGTATAATATTCAATTAAGACCTTGTCTGAGGGTCTGTCAGCTTCAGAAAAGTTCTTTAGGTATATTGAAAATCTTTGAGTGAAACTACGTACCTTTTCATTCTTCTCTTTTCTTAACAAAAAAATACCTTTCATCAATGAGGCATGCATCTTTTGGGCTGAGTATTTACTTCAGAAGAGCCCTTCGAAGGTGTCCCAATCAGGAATAGAGTTTGCGGGCAACCCAAAATACCAGGATGCTGCTGCTCCTTTCAGGGTGTGTGGGAATAGTCTCCTTCTAGTGCCAGAACTGTCGAGGCCTGGAAATTCGTAGGAGACAACAGAAAGGGATTCTCCCCAGTCAACGTTCCCAACTAGCTTGTTGACTGTTTGGTATAGGGAATCCGTCCGGTTTGCGGTCCGGCTACCATAGGTCAAAGTAACAAAAACAAAGGATTTACCGGTTGCGGCTCGGTCCACTGTGTATATTTTTGTGTTTTTGACTTAATGTATGAGATGCATATGCCTAACTAACAATGCAGGATGATTTGGATGCCAGGAGCAGTCACAACGTGATGTGCAGGTTCTTACCTCTCGTCTTAGACTCACCTGCATCTAAATCACATTTGCAGCAATGAAATGAACTAACTATCTATTCTATCTACCTACCTATCCCCGAGGAGCAAACCGTAAATTATTTGTGAGTAATGTGTATTGTACATGCAATATAAAGAAAAACTACAGTTAGCTGATATTTCTTTCCACAATGCATGAATGATTAAAGATATTTCAACAACTAGATAGCCAATTTTTTTATGGACCGCATACATTACTCATGGTGGTCATTCCACAAAATAAACCATAAATCATTTAAACAAGAACATAGGTTCAAAGGGTTAGAACGATCTCATGGTTAATGGACAAACTGGAAAACAAAATAGTTCATCTTTCAGCCATCCATAGCATAACATTTGGACATTCCACCGATCTTCCTTCAACAGGAAAACCATATTTCTTTATTGCAAAGAGAAATAGTTCTTCTTACAATATCACTTTCTAGTCTAACTGGGAAAAAGCCCCTCTTCCCTCTTAGTCTATTACATTTATACAAAAAGGTGAGATGGTTGGGTTTCCTAAAGTGACCTTTGGGCTTCCCAACCCCTCATTTCCCAACGCTATACTTTTCTTAAATGTTTTACAAAAATAGTTACAAATTACAATAATGACCGATCCTTCATGAGGAGGGTCCCACTTGGGCATCTAGAAACTTTTTCCATGCCGCAGCATCAGAGGCAATGCCTTCAAATGTTCAGGGTTCCAAAAACTGAATGTTGATTTCAAATTTTTCAGCCTGGTTCTTTATGGCCTCTACTCTGGCTACGCTAAACCGAAGCTGGTCTTCCAACAGCTGCACACTAACGGCTGAATGGCCCACTTCACTTCTTAGAATCTGGTCGTCAATGACCCTAATGTGTTGCATCCTTGCTTCTTCATCCTGATTCCTTTTCTGCAACATCTCCACAAATGAATTGTGGTCTCGGAAATCGTCCATCCTCTGCCCGGCTTCTACCTGGCACCGGTTGTATGTAATAAGGACTCTTCCGAAAAATTCCATGCAGGCTCCCTTCATCTTCTTGACTGCTTTCTTGAAATCCTCTGTGGTGTTAATACCAAATTCTATTAAATCATAATTCCACTTGAGGGCTTGTTTATCTTTTGATGGAAGCTCTGCTGGAGTTTCTTCGTTGCTTTCCAACCTCGCCATCCTTGCAGTCAGGACCTCTAGGACGTCCTAAGATCTATCCACAAAGTAAGATACAGTTTCCAAGATCTCTTCCAATTGGTCGTCGATCTGCAGCGCTCTACATCTCTCTTCTTCAACAACAATCTGTAGCTACAGCATCTTGGCTTTTTGGGCGAAGACATGCTCTTTGAATGGCTTGAGGTTAACCTGCTGTTCTCTTGCTTCGTCCAGAGCAGTTGTTAGAGAGGAAATCTTTTCCTGATGTTCCTTTTTCAGTTCTTGGGTGTGCAAATCATTGGCCTCCAAGAGGATCTTTTGCTGCTCTTCTAGCTCCTCCACCTTTGCCAGTAGCTGTTCCTTTTGAGTTCTTAACTCTTGATATTGTTTCTGTACTCTCTCCAGAAACTCTTGTGTTGTTTCTATAACTTGTATTTCTCCTTGGAGGGCCTGTACTTTAGCTCTTGAGGACTCCATTTCCCTTTGCATATCTTCATATTTCCTCTTGAGCCTGTTGCTTTCTTCCCTCTCTTTCCTCAATGTATATTGCAACTGAGCAGAGGATTTCTTGGACTGCTCCAAGTTGGTTATTACCTTATCCATGTTATCTTCTAAGGCATGGAGAAGTGCAGTCTCAGCTCTCAAGGTGAGCCTTGGATCTTGGTCTGTTCCTAACATAACAATCGTATCCGTGATCATTTTACCAGGCATATCTCCTGTTTCAACCCTCTTTTTTGTTCTCTTTATTATCCTCTTTGTAGCCCTATCATAATAGACAGTGTTCAAATCAGGGATTTCTTCCCCCTTTTTCTGCACAAAAGGAACCAGCTTGAGAGTGGGGACCATGGGTGTGCTAGTAGCAGGTACTTGTGGGTCCTGAACCTCAGGGTTCTCAACATCTTGGGTCTGCCCTGTAGCTGTACCAGTGGCTGACTATTCTGTCTCTGTTTGTGTCAGTTTCAGCCTTTCTGCTTCCTGCTTTTGTAGTTGCTCATTGAGATTTCTCTTCGCTTCCTCTGCTTCTTTTCTAGCTGCTTCCTCTGCTCTTTTGGCTGCTTCCTTTGCTTTCTCAGCTGCTTCTTGAGCAGCTCTTCTTTTCTCTTCTTCTTCCATATGCAGCCATTCTGCAGCTTCTTTTACCAACCTCTGGGCTTCTTCATTTCTCCTTTTGGCTTCTTCCTCAGCCTTAGCCTGTTCATCCCCCTTTCCACCTTTGGTGGTGATCTTCTTCGTGAATCTTCTCTTCAGTGCTATCATGTTTGGGGCATTTCAGAAGACAGATTCTTCCCTATCAAAATGGTGAGTATACTCAAAATGCACCTTGTTTTCTTTACAATGTTTACCAACTTTACCGTGGGAGTCTTTTCTGTGATAGGGCATCTCGCCAAAATGGAATCTCTCCAGCTCTTCCACGAATTCATCATCTTGTTTCACCCTAGTGAACCTATACCTTCCTAGCTTGAAGGGCAAGGGTGGATAAGTAGTCTTCTTATGTTTGAACATAAAACTTCCTATTCCATCTAGGAACACTTGTCTGACTACCTCCTTGTGGATAACGTAATCAGTTGCGTATTTGGGTAGCAGGGAAGGTGCTCTCAAGCCTCCAAACATCCTGAAGTACATGCCATGTTCGGTCAAATAGTAGTCTGCATAATCTTGTATCACTTGCATGGCCTCCTCCGACATACAATCACACTCTTTTCGGAAAATGAGTGTGTATAGAGGCATAAGCAAGTGTTCACAGAATTCTCTGTAATGGCTGTGATATTTATGTGCCCACAATGGTTTATGAGCAGCATAAATAGGCATTCTTTCCATGTCCCAGATGCACCTGAGACCAGGGAAAGGCTGGTTGCACAATACACAGTCTATCAGTATTGAAATCATATAGAATTCAGACCTTTTCTGGGACTCTCCTCCCAAGGCTGAGGCCAAACAAGCAGAGAGACTATTTGAGACAAGGTTGGCCCAGTTGAAAATTGTCCCCTGGATTGCAACATGAAAACTGATGGGCATCCATTCTAGTTTCAAAAAACCTGCCGTGAGCTCTTCCAAAGATTATGTTAAGCATCGAGGCTATGAATCGGTATGGAGCCCTTAAACTTGCTGTATCATATTCTCCTGCTGGTCTATGTCTGTAATGTTTTCCCTGCAACATCATCCTTTTAAGAGTCTCTACCAGGTCCATTCTAATGTTGTTTAACCAGTCATCAGATAAGAACACTTGGGCTTCTGTCAAGTGGTAGGCTAGGGAAACATATCCTGGGCTATATGCAGCATATCCTTGTTTGTTAACATCCCCCAAGATCATTGTGGTTACATCTGCCCGGGGCAGAATCCATCCAATTACTTCAGAGCATGGGAATAGCTCTGGTCGGGTGGCAACCTTTATAAGAGAATATTTCTCTATGTTGGCATAAATGGACTCTTCTTCTAAGCCCATGTCGGGAACCTCTCTTCGGGTGATCAGTCTATAGATTTCCCCCCATTGGTATTCAGGTTCAATGCCAGAAATGCACTTTGTGTCCTCGTAAATGTATTCAGTTTTAGTGACCACTTCTACTTCTGGTTCTTCTTCGACCACAGGGGCCTTCTTCTTTTGTCTCTTTGACATGGTGAGCTCTTCCTGCCATAAAATTGTAACAATAAGCCCTTTTGGCTGAGTGGTAAACCTGTATACATCAACGTACAGTGTGCGGTTTCTTCTATGTTTTAACATGAGAGCAATCAATCAATGAAGCAAGTATATGCATGTATAGACTGAAATGGCCTGACTAACATAATTATTAATCCCAATGGGCAGTGTTCAGAGACTTTGTTTATATCTAGCATGATGGAAAACAAGTTATATACGGTAAAATGTGCAATCTACCACTGCTGTAGGATAATAAACAATTCTATCAATCACATTCAAGATGGCAATAAATCTACATTGATGTGCAACAAGTCTCGGCTCTTTGCACCCGCCATGGTCATTTCGTTGCACAGGAAAGATAGTGGCTACGCGTGTTTTATCCACTATGGCATGCTTATGTACTTAGGTTCAACAAGCTAAGAGCAGTGGTATGCCCTCTTCCTCGGCCCAAGTTTGACACTGATTACGAATTGTGTTGCGTGGGACCGCGTAGGCAAAAATGGTTAGGGTTCGAGGATACTAGAAAAATGAAAATCTCAACAAAAGGGGCAACCACCAAATGCTATAGAAAAACCACAAAACCCTCCCCCTGCAAACCCATCATCACACACAGGGTAGCTTGGTGCAGACGGCGTAATGGTCGCCTGCACCAAAGCCCCATCTACTATGCGCGAGGTTGCAAACGGAAATCCGCAGGCAAAATACTACACCGAGGTTAAAATGCCCCACCCCATGGTTAGCAATACCACAAAAAACCCCAATATGTAGACGCAATCACGCAGCAAAAACCCAACCATGGTAAAAGCGTCTGCACTACCAACTATGCCATGAACCCCCCACTATATACACATGAAAACGGGGTCGAGTAAACGGCTGGGAAAACAAACCACCGTAGCAAGCATAACCATCAAACGTTCAACGGAAAGGGACAGGAAAATGAAACCTACCTGGAAATGATGTGTAACCGACGCGTATGGCGGGATGATGATAGTTGGGCTCCCACAGTTGCCACCTGGGCACGGGTACTAGCACTAGGGTCCAAACAAGCTCGAGCGCTCGATAGCACGACAATGATAGCGCACAGCGGTCAAAAGAATAACAATAAAAAACATAACCCATGACCCCATATATATAGTTAATCACCACGGGTGCGAAAAATATTGGACGTTGGAGGATTTTCTAATCGGAGGATGAAAGCGAACACTCTTCCACAATGGCAGGTGATCAAAGCGCCAGGCCTTCCACTCTAGTCATACACATTGGGTAGAAGTCTACAGATCGGACGTCGGAGCCAAAATTAATCGGAAGGTTTAAAGCATGCATTCTTCCGCAATGGTGGGTGATCAAAGTGCCAAGCCATCCGCAACATCAGGACTTGAACCGGAAGTGGAACACTTTTGGATCGGAGGCTGAAACATATTTCTTTCCGTAACGGAGGATTCCCATGACTCAAAGAACACTAAAGGGCTGATCGGAAGAGGAAGCAGTTTTCCTTCCGAAACGACGGAACACAGAAAGGATAAAAGGTTCCGATGCAACCAAAGTTCAGCCGAGAAAAAAAACAAATGAATCGGAAAGAAAGTCGAAAACCAAACCACAGATTCATCCGCAATGGTGGAAGCTAAACAAACACACCTTCTGCAACAATGAAGAGAGAAAATATAAAAGTTTCGACGTAAAACCCAAAAGACAGCTGAGCGGGAAACAAAACATTTAAGCAATGATCAGGAGCGAAAGTGGTTTGTTGTCCACAATGGCGGAGAAAGAAAGGACCAATCCTTTCGACATAAATAAAAAAATCAGCCGATGAGAAAACAACGGATTGGAAAGAAAATCAAAGACAAAACCAAAAATCCATCCGTAACGGTGGAAGAAGAAGTGACAATGGCTTCGATGCAAACCAAAACCCAGCCGATTTCGCCAACCAAATCGGTAGAAATGTCGAAGTTAAAACTAAACATACATCCACAATGGAAGAGAAAGAAATGACAAGTCTTTCTGATCTAAACCAAACAATCCCCTAATTAAAACCAATGTATCGGGAGCGAAACCAAAGTTAAGACTGGTTGTTCAGCCGCAACGACAGAGGATTTAACAAAACACTTTTTCGATTTGGACATGCTGAACATGCATCCAAAGGGAGCGATAAAGTCTGATCAAACAATGGATTGCCTCAAACATTAGAAAAAGAACTGAAACAAGCAGTAGATCAACCCAAGCATTAAAAAAGTCCTTCTGAAAAGTTCTTAGACCAAATCAAAGAAGAAAATCAAGCTAACCCAAGAAAAAGGAGGGTCCTACAATTGTTTGGAATTTTGGGAAATTGTTGCAGCTGCAACAGTTTCCAAGCACCATATTTATTTCAATTCTAGTACATTCATTTTAAGATTAAATTCCTCTATTAAATATATGTTATGTTTTGTATATATTGATAAGAAATTGTTGTGAAGTAAAAAATATACCTTGTTGGAAGAAATGTTTTGGAGTAAAAATCCTTTGGATGGTATAGAAGCTCTCTTCTTGTTGAACAAATGCATAATTTTTTCCTGCAGCTTAAACTTAACCATTATCCTCAAAATATCGAATCTTTGGCTACTGTAGCTAATTTCAATCAATTAGTTTGCATATTTTCCATCCCTTTTTCATATAATTAACAAACAAAAATTGTGAGACAAGTTCCTGATATGCCTCTAGTATCCATTAGGTTCAACAATAATGGTTTGATTCCAATTGGTTGATGAGATAATGCATTTCTTCCACTGAGCATAACTAGCCACCAACCAATGTTGATTTTGTAGTTTTGATTCAGTAATGTTGGGATGATTGATGCATCATATCAAGGACCCACAATGTTGTACAACGTTTTGATTTTTTTTAGTGGCTTTGTTTATAAGAGTTAAGTTTTGACCATATTTTATTTAGATCAGATGTTCTGACATTTGTGAAACTTGTGTTGATGAGGATTAGCTTTGCTTCAACATTTTGGATGATTGATAACGATTTGCAATTTTGAGTTGAGATCTCATGGAAACAATTTGAGCAGTTTGAGTAGTTTAAGAAGTTGTGTTTTTATTAGATTTTGGTTAAGTGTTCCACCAGCTTTGAAGTTTTTGTTTCAGCGTGCAACAACCCAACACATATGTTTTGTAGGCCAAATAACTTGGCCTGAAACACTTCACTAATACAATTTGAACAAGTTTTAAAGAAACAATTTTGCAGCAGACCTTGCGAGGATCAGGGAGAACCGTGAACACATGGTTTGAATAGTGTTGTAGCTAGAAGGTGTGTGGTGGCATGGATAATGCAGTCCCGAGGTTTGTGATGGCATGGATAATGCAGTCCTGAGGTGTGTGCTGCAATCCTCTATAATTCATTTAAAGTTGATCCTAGTGTATGTAATTAGTATAATTCTTTGTATGTTCTCTTTTGGTGAAATGAGAACAAAGTGTTAGTTCATCTTGTGGTTTTAATCATATTCTTCTTATGCGGGAAATAGAGAAACTGAGAATTACATCCTAAGAACTATGAAAATTTAAGATAATTATGAATTTATTCCTGTAAGTTTATCTTGCCCTAGTATGGACAATATTTTTTCTAGTACTTAGATGTTAATTTGGCTAGTACATATTATTAATCAGGAAAATATACCTATGTATATTTGAGAGTACAAGGGTCATTTTGTTAGCTACTAGTTAATCATCAAGTTATACTTTATATTGTAGTCAGCAAATAAGACTTGTTGTTGGGATAAATATTAGTTCAACTAGGATTTTAGCCTTTTATTTTGAGATTGATATGAATGTTTTCTCTAGTGGCATGCCCTAAGTGTTGCAAAACTAGGTTTTTGGGTCATATATTTTTTGCATGACACCAAAAATATTGACATGTCAAATCAATGACTTTGGCTCGAGTGAAGGATACATTCTTTCCGAGGCCATGAAAACATTCAATGCCAACAACATTGGTGTACATGAAGGGCTTGGTGCTCTTGATTAAATGCCAATATTTTTTTGTCAACACTAATACAAAACCAAGTCAAACCAAATCAAAATGTATAGATTTAGTGTTGGAAACACTTTGTACATACCTGAATATGGCCTCAAAATAATTTTCTAGCAATAGGGAATGTGTTTTCCACACGTTTCCTGCATTATAACCCACATTTCCTGCATTATAGCCTAAGTTTTCTAGATTTGGAAAGAGTGTTGTCAAGAATTTTGGGAATACACCCAACATTCTTGTCTAGAGATAAATTTTGGAAATGTCTTTGAGATGTTCCATCATGTCTAGCAGTGCTAGGAGTGAGATATTTGGATGCTCCTAAGTTCTATAGAAGTGTCAAGATGCTCATTTACAGATAAGAGTATGCTTAGATAGTCCTACATTCATTTCCCATAAAGGAGATAGTTTTGATAAACATGATTATCTTGGATTTAAGCAAACATATCCTTTACTTAATCAACATTATTTCAATTTTTAATTTAAATGTGTAACAGTCATAACTCTATTTTACATAAGCTCAAAATATATTTTGGCTCTAAAAATCTATCTCGTTCATGTAATATAATCTAAGAAACCCCGGTGGGGACTAGAATGAATACCATAAATTTTCATCTATCAAAAGGGAAAGTATCTAACCTCCAAATAAAATGAGAAATTTCATCCTTCACAACTTCGAGTAGAATAGAAGCATCATATGATGCAATATTCCCACATAATATATGTTCAAGGTCCTTCATCCAGTTTGTCAATAGAAAATCAACATGTTTTCCCTTTTTAAGAGGTAGCTAACCTCAATGATACTCTTACTCCAACAAAGCACCAATAATGGCAGTAGTAAGAAAACAAGATCTAGGTGCATGTAAAAAAGGTACTATGGAAAGTATTCCAACTGAGATTATGCACAATGCTTTGTACAGTAGTAGCAGTACACACTCCTTTAACAATTCCATACAATAGTAATTATGGTTAATTTTAATTTAGGGAGGAGAGAAATATACAAGGAAAGTGCATGATAAAAGCATGCATACACCAATCTCACTTTAGTTTCATTTTAGATGTTTTTTATATTTAGCATTTCGGTTTTGTTTTGAGATTTTTTGAGTGAGCAGTTGCATGCATAGTTAGTTAGGGTGTTTCACATGTGGAAATATTCTAAGATTAGATGGGAAATAGATCCCTAGAAAGGATATGCATGCAGGTATACTTTCACTCTCCTCTAGTGGGTGCACCTTCCTAGGACTAGTTATAATTTCATGCAGGCTGAGGGCATTAAGGTTTGAGTAAATTCTTGAAGAATTTATCAATGTATCAACTCTTATAGTATCCTTCATTTTACACATAGTTGGAGGGATAATAAAAGATAAATTTATGAGAAAGGAAGTCACCTCCTCACCAATTACAGTAATGTTGGGAATCAGGATGTGTTTGGAAAGTACATTCTAGTGTAATGTGTGAATTTGCATGGATCATAAGTCTCACAACTACATAACATAAAAATTTTAATTGTCTAGATGTTCACCTACATTAGTATAGCAATGTGTCCATATAAAAAAATAAAAAAAATTTTTATTGTGAGAAAACATCAAAACTATACATTTTATGAAATTAGTTTTTTGAACTAATTTATGAAATAGTTCCATTTAAATTGTCTACCAGTGTTTTAAGTCTCACATCTTATGAATATGTTGGTTCTTCAGACATACATTTCACTGACAAATAATGATTTTTTGATTTTTGGCTTTTGGGAGTTTTGTCTACTTATAGATAGACATATTAATTATAGTGATAATAATTTCCATTTGATCTTTCGTCAGCCATTGCATTCCCTATCATCTCTACATAAATCTGCAATAGAATAATCTATCGGTCATTCAAAATTCAAACTTCATTCTAAGTCTCAAAAGCATAAAACCAAATGCATATAGCTATACAACTTAGTTTGATTTTAGAAATCAACACAAGAAGCTACGATATATATTTGAAAAGTACAAATGTTCTTCCCATGAACAAACCCATAATCTAAAATATACCTCAAATCATCCTAGCTAGAAAACCAAAAAATATGGAATAGTCTAATAAAAAGTGTTTGTGAGTTTGTACATATTGAGAAGATGCATAACGCCCTTCATAACTAATAGTATGTTGGAAGAAGCACACTTACAGTAGGTGATGGAAAATTTTAAACACCAATCATTTGTAGTAAATTACTCTATGTAGTTGTTTGGTTTATCACCTTGCTCAAGGATTGCTCAAAGCTTTGTAAAGCATATATATGAAAACTTGACAAGATACTAGAAGGTCCATGGGCATGGACTCTCATTATTTAGTTTATAACTCTTAGCCATCTGCATGCAATCATGTAACTTGATATATTATTCTTATTTTATATGATGGTTTGAAAGTGATTACTTTATTGGCATTATTTGATATATTTGTTGTATTGAAGTCACTATAAGTGTTCCATAGTTGCTTCACTTCTATCTTGCAGATTGTTATACATAGAATATATATTTTTTACAACTAAAATACCTTACCCTGATTTTATATGATATTTTGAAAGTGATTACTTTATTCACATTATCTGATATATATGTTGTATTTCAGTCACTAGAAGTGTTTCATACTTTCTTCACTTTTGTCTTCTAGAGTCATGTTATACATAGCATAGATATTTTTTACAACTAAAATATCTTATCTGTATTTTATATGATGGTTTGAAAGTGATTACTTTATTCACATTATGTGATATATATGTTGTATTGTAGTCACTAGAAGTGTTTTGTAGTCGCTTCACTTATGTCATGCAGAGGTTATACATAGCATATATATATTTTTACAGCTAAAATACTTACAAAAGTGTTGAATTAACTTGTATGTGATAACAATTTTTTTTCTTTTTGTCCATTTATAATTTTATTGCATGTACAGGAATAAAATTTATCCAGTTTGGACCTTCCTTATAATGATGATAAAACTTATTTTTATTGTACGGAACACCTATGGACTATATTACTTGAGAAAGAAGATAAAAAATTTGACCCTTGGTTTTGTGGGTAAAAGGGTTGTTTCTCCACCCTAATTGTACACCTTGGTGTTGTTGGTGAAAGGGTTGTTTTCCCACTCTTATATGACCACTCTTGTTATATATGTTATCACATTATTTTATCCTTTACGTTTGATAATTTAACTTGTTCATTAATTTATTACTAATGTTGTTATTTATTGTCCTTGGATCCTTCAACTTTAACACATGGACCTTTGGGAGTGTTAAGTTGAAAAAAATTAAAGATATGTTATATATGTTGATTTATAGTCACTCGAAGTGTTTCATAGTTTGGAACTTCCTTATACGGTGATGATAAAGCTTATTGTTATTGTACAAAACAACTATGGACTATATACCTTAAGAGAGAAGATACAAGTTTGACCCTTGGCCTTGTGGGTAAAAAGGTTATTGATGTACCTTAATGGTACACCTTGGTCTTGTGGGTGAAAGGGTCATCTTCCCACTTTGTTAATCCCACTCTTGTTGACCTTCGATAATGTGTTGAACCTTGTTGGACCTTATTCTAGTTGTTTGGACTAAGTCATGACCTTTTTTGGGATGCTAAGTTGGGTTGTGACCTTTATTGAGTTTGCTAGACTGAACCATGATTGTTCCTTGGGGTGCCTTGACTTAATACGTGGCTATTGACATTTCTAAGGTATTTTTTGTGAGTGTGTTGTTGGTGGTGCCTACCATGACCTTTGAGGTTGCTAGTATTGAGACGTGACCTTGTGGGATTCCTTGGACATAACCTATGATATGTCGTGACATATTCTAGGGAATAACCACGATAGCTTTTGGTTGTTTGGATAGAACCATGACCTATTTCGGATGTTTGGATAGGTTCGTGACCTATGTGAGTTTTTTGGACTAAGATGTGACCTTTTTTGGGTTGCTAAGCTGGGTTGTGACCTTTGGTGAGTCTGCTAGACTGAAACATGACTATTCCTTTGGGATTCCTTGGCTCTATCTATGGTTTGCTGACTATTCTGAGGTATTTTATGAGTTTGTTGTTGTTGGTTTCTACCATGACCTTTGAGGTTTCTAGTATTGGTTCGTGACCTTGTGTTCTGAATTAGACTGAGTTGTGACCTCGTGGTATGCCTTGGACTAAGCCACAACCTCTACTAGGACAAACCCACGATCTTTGTGGGTTGTTTGGATAGAACCATGACCTCTATGGGTTGTTTCGACAAATATGTGACCTATGTTAGCTGTTTGGACTAAGTCCTGACCTTTTTTGGGCTGCTAATCTAGGTTCTGACCTTTGCTGAGTTTGCTAGAATAAACCATGACTATTCCTTGGGCTGCCTTGACTCAATCTATGGTCTGCTCACTATTCTGAGTTCTTTTCTATGAGTGTGTTGTTTTTGGTGCCTACCATGACCTTATTAGGGATGTTGTGCGAATTTTTCATCTTGCTGCAACATGCCGAGCCTACTTACACTTTATAGAGGTTTCTTATTCTCCTTTTCATCCTCCTTGAAGCTACTACTATGTATGGAATTATGCCACAGTCTGATGGACGTGCTATAGTGTAGTTTAAGGCTTCCTTTGCACATTTGAAAGGACCTTATATTTGCTTGATGTATAACTATCCGAAAAGACTATCATTTATTGCAGCAATAGTATTGAAAGTCCATCCTCATCAGGGATGATTTTAAGGAACCGTACTTATTTAAAAGTGTATGAATGTTGGCGAATATTACCAATTCTTAAAAATACAACTATAAAATGATTGGCAATATTTTTCAAAAATTATTTTAATTTCCAAGGATTTTATATCGTTTATATAATAATTTGGCTATTTTTTGAGTGAAAAAATTTTACCCCATCAAAATTGGGCGAAACAGGGCTTCAAACAATGCAAAATGGAAAATCTTTTTTTGGGAGAAAAACATGGAAAAATAGCCCACTAGACTAAAATTCGCCCCTAAAATTATCCCTGATTCCTCATTTATAGACTATTTTGATTAATACCTTGAGGTATGTATTTGTTTACTCTTCCCTACAACTAACTATCTCTCTCTCTCTCTCTCTCTCTCTCTCTCTCTCTCTCTCTCAGGTATGTCCATTGTTTCGTTAGAGACTTTTCTCCTAATAATATATATATATATATGAGTATATTAAGGAAGGTATAAAACACATTGTTTTCTTCGTTTTGTCCATTTATAGTTTTATTGCATGTGCTTGACTAATTTTGTTGTACAACTATGGGACTCTGCATCCAATAGACATGTAGAGTAAATTAGTACTTTCATGTTTTCAATTCTTTTTTTTAAACATAGGCATTCCAAGTGGATATTTTTTACAAAGTTGAACAGTTGTGGGAGATTTGCTAGTTCTCTTTTGAGGTATAAATGATAGTGGGATTGGCATATTCTATCTTTAACTTTTGTTTTATTTTCTTTATATATCAATCTGAACATGGTTTCTTGCCTTGATTACAGGTTAGTGGTCGTTTAAGTCACCTCTAAATAAAATGATCACATAAGTATTCATACTTCTTGTCAGCAAGAAAACTCGAAGATATTGTCACTAATATTTCATCTCATTTCATTTCCATTTATATAGTGGCTAAGAGTACTTAGAGTTAATTACCATTCTTCTTGTTCTGAAATGTGAAATCTACTAGTTCAAGTTTTGTTCCTTTGAAGTTAAGATGGACATCCAATTATGATTGCAACTATCCGAAGGCTGTGTAATATTTTCATGGAAACTGAGAGAAACATGTAATTGTGTTCATTTTATAGGGGATGATGGCTTGGACCACATTGGAGGAAGATGAGCTTGGCACGCCATTTACTCATCCTTTGCTTCTATATAAACTGAAAATTTCCTTTCCATAGCATCATCCACCATTATCTTCAAGTTACTTATGAATTTTCAATCAAATTCAGATATCTTGGAAGGACTCTATATGAATCGGTAGATATTTATCAAAGGATTCATGCTTTTCATTCCTATATATCCATAATGGCTCAATTGCAATTAAAATGTCAACTAGTGTTAAAGAAGGAAATGTATGAATATAACCTATAAATTTATGGGATTTTTGCATTTTGCATCATTCAAGCATACAAAATAATGATTACCAAGTTACTATAGATCCATAACAGATTACCTTGTACTAGTCCTTCAAGTCCTTCAACTGCATTTATTAAGTTGAAGGAATTGGAGTAGTACAAGGTAAGCCATTATGGATCTATACTAACTTGGTAATCATTATTTTGTATGCTTGAATGATGCAAAATTTGTTTGAATAGCATCATTGCCAAGAGATAACAACTTCTTAAAGGGTGCTAGCTCATTGGTAGAGCACCTTCCTAATTATAAACAGGAGGTTGGGGGTTCGATTCCTCTGTTCCCTATCATAAATTTGTGGCTGAGAAAATGAATAAATTCACATATATACGACTATTAGTAGTTAATTTCCAGTATCTTATAGACCAACTAATTTTTAGTCGTATTTAGCTTAGTCATTAATATGTTATCATCTAGTAGTTTATTTAGTCATATATTTGGTCATTAATTGTGGCAAACAATCAAAAAATCAATAACTAAATCAATGACTATCAATGACTAATAAGTCAACGAATTAATGACTAATTTAATTACAACTAAGTTATTCAAGATATAATATAGTGGAAATTAGCTACTATTAGTCGCCGACTCAAAAATAGTCAGTTATATCTAAATTTTAGTCATTTTTTTAATCATTAATTCCTCATTTTATACTAGTGCTGATAATAAAACTAACGAGAATCTCACTATTTTAAATGAGTTAGAACAGAAGTTTCTTTACTTTACACTATCCATCATTCATTTAATTTTATATTTAATTTTATATCAATAGTTATCTCAGTATTTTAATTAAGATAATAAAAATGTAATCATGGTGACAATTGATTATCATTTTAAACATAATTTTGATTAAGAGTGTGGATTTAATGGTTTCAATTCAATATTAACTCACCATAATTTGAATTTTGGTATAATTCAATATCTTGTTTTGTCTACATTATAGATTTTTTTTAATTTTATTATAAAGTAAAATGGAAATCAAACCATAATAGGGGAAAATAGAAAAAACCATGATTGATTACATTAAAAAATATACAAGTCCTTATAGGTTGGTTTGTTCTGCATGGCTTTTGCATAGTATCCAGCTGTCAAACACTCTTTAAAGTAGATCCCTCACTTATAAGTAAATGAGTTATCATAAAATATAAGACTAAATGAAAAAAAACAAGGATATGGTGAAATTAAGGTTCAATCCCTTGATAGAGTTATTTAATGTAAAACCATAATTATAAATAGATACAGTTATTTAATGTAAAATCATAATTATGAACTTTTCCACACAAGGTTTTCTCTTGGTTATTTGTTGGCATATCAAAGTATTTGATGGAAATTAAGAGCTAATGGGAACTTTAGGTTATTGTAAAGGTTGAATTACTCTAACTACATAGCTAAATAAATAATAAATATAAGAAAAAAATTGCACTAGCAAAGAAAGTGACAATACATAAGTAACAATACATGTGCACATAATTATATATAGAAAGAGAAAGACAAAGGTGTCTAGGTGTCTAGAAATACATAATTTTTTCAAGAGAGAAGCAAAGATAGTTTTTTAAAATCAAGAGAGAAGCAAATATAGGTTTATTATTTGGGAATTTGCTAGGATAGTTTGTAGTATCATTATTATATACATTCTTAATATTATAAAATCCTTATCACACTATATTGGTACTTTGTTTGTCCTTGAGAAGGAAATGTTTAAGATAATTTCCAAATTTATTTTATAATTTGGTTTTATATTTAACCATTAGAGTTCAAGTCCTGCTTCTATTATATATTGATATTTACATATATCAACTATTCACAGCATACCTTAAGTTGTAGCTTAAGCTTAAGTTTGAAGTGCAGGCTACAATATTCTTAAGCAATAATTTGGAGCCCAATTTTCTAGTTGAAGTATCCTGTAACGAGTCCTAAAATTCATTACAGAACTTAATTCATTACAAAAATTTATTTGCTAGATATGCACTATGATGTAATATGCTACACTTATTGCATAATTTGTATTTTGTAATTTTCTTTATTGTGGATTTTTTGGTAATTTGCTTGATTGTAATTTGCAACCATTGTAATTATTCATATTTGTTGGAATATCTAGGTAAAAGGGATTTATCTAATCCCATTCCCTTATAATCAAGTTTGGTATGTTGGGTTGTACCGATCGATGTGAAAAACCATCAAATCATTTTTCAAAAAGAAATAGGACGGTTTCATGGTCTACTATACTCCTCCATAAAATGAATAATGAACTAAGTTTGAGAATGCATGAATACAATATTTTCTCTATCTGTTCTCCACTGGTGCAGACCCCATTTGATGAGCAGAAACAATTAATAATCCAAATTATTAAGTTTAACAAGTTGTAATTTTGAGGAATAAGCAACTTAATTTGGAATATTAAGGTGTATGCAGAGATTGATGGGAATCGAACTCTAACTGCATCATTTTGCAATAATTAAATATTTGTGAGAAATCAAACAAACAATGTGATTTCCATTAGTTTTGTTGGTACAGAGATGTGTATATAACCGTGAAAAAATTCCTCCGATGGCACTGTTCTATACATAAATCAATCAACAAAGTTCTCACTTCACAAGGGACAAAGTTCAGATCTCCATTTATGATCAATCCCACAGACTAATCCTAAAGCTAACATGTATTTGGAATCATCAATATTAATTTTTTTTTTTAACTGTTTAATTTGTTATTGGGTCTGATTTGGGCACTCTAAAGATTAACGTCTACCTCTACAATAGTATTGATTACATAAGTATTGGATGTGACTGGATATTTAATATGGTGATGACCTTTCTATGAATGACATTAGCTTTGAGAAAAATACAATAAAACAAGTTAAGAGGAAGTGCACATCCTCTCTTTAATGCTACGGGCCCTCTGGCTATCAAATCGTGATTTCCAAGGTGAGGATGAATATTTGTAAATAATTAAAACATTCATTTTTTCACTAACTTAGATTAGGATTGTTGTAACTATATTTGTTCTCATTTATTTAATTACAACATTTATTTTCTCACTAGATTAGATTAGAATTGTTGTACATATATTTATTCTCATTAAAACATAGATCATGTTAGTCATTACTCTATTTTAAGTATTAAATACTAATAGTGTATGCATATCCATTGATTTCTATGTTTCTGCAACATATTTTTTCCTGTGAATTATATGAAAATTATATGAAGTTCTGATAAATAATGTAAGAATCATAATGAATATTTAATCATCACTAAGAAGCATGGAGAGGTGAATGAAAAATTGCAGCCTCCTATAAAAATGAATGTTAATCAATAAAATAATTTGAAATGATTGTTGATTAACAAAATAATTTATTTTATCAAGCATTAGAGAGATAAATAAATGTTGACTGATAAAATAAAATAAAATCTAGATAAATGAATGTTGAAATCTATTTTCTAGTTTAGTGATCAATTGAAAATCCTTATTACTCCAAAATTGCCAGTTTTTTATGAAGTTAAGCTGCAATTGCATGTGGCAATTTCAGGGACATAGCCACCACGTGGCTCTTGTTTGTTTTTAGTTTAACATTAACATGTATTTGTTTCATAATGGACACATGTGCTAATGTTTTGTTTGTGCAAATATATCTCTATACCCTATCAAATCTTAGTTGGAGTGGACAAATAATAAGCTTTGGATTCTCTCTAGAATTGTTTTTTGTTATAGTAAAGGTAAAGTTTTGTTGGAGTGGACAAATAATAAGCTATGGTTTCTATCTAGAATTGTTTGTTGCTAAAGTAAAAGGTATTGTGAAAGTGACATAAATTAAACATAGTAAAGCATTTTGTGAAGATATTCAAAATATTCTAAAGGTTTGAAAGGTAAGAGGACAATGGAATCACAATCATGGAGAAATATGTGGAGTTAGATCTAGAATATTCAACTGAATAATATACTTATGGGTGGGTATCATAGAAATGGTATACAACTTAGATTAGAAAGGTTAAATAGTATTTGTTTTATGTTTATATTAATTATTTTAATGTTTTTGTTATACCATTAATAGATAACTATAACGATATGATAATTAATTTAGTGTTTATCTTTTGTTAAACAACCAGCCACCTACACATAACTAAAACTAAGTAGATGTCTATTCCTATAAGTGTTCAACACCCATTTTACTTATGGTTGTGATAGTTTAAATATGTTTTAAATAATATAAAAAATGTAATAACAATTTGTTGCAGCTGCAACCGTTTTCCCCAAATTTCTTAAATTTTGGTCCCCTCCTCATGATTTAGAGCTCTTTTCAAGTCGTTTATCAGTGAATTTTCGGTCATGTTTTAATTTTAGATGATTTTAATGATTTACTTCCAGCCCGTCTCCGGAGGTTGTTTGTGTTTGAATTTTGCCGCGGGTTGCATATTTGAGTTTAATGTTGCTAATTGTTCTTTGATGGGTTGTTGTTTCGAAGGTGAAATGGATTTTGACTGCTGTTGAATTTTAAATATGTCTGAACACTTAATAATTTCCATTGATCGGGTGTCATTTTGTTTAATCAGAAGTCATAGCCTTTCCTCTTCTGTCGTTGCGGCTCCCAAATCAACTAAGTGCCCGAAGTCTAAAACGCTCCACCAGCCAGCACGTCACTCTTTTAGTCGCTTTCTCGTAACTTTTTCTTCTTCCGTCATTGCGGCTTCCAAATTGTTTAATCTTCCAAAGTGTAAAACCTTCCGATGTCCAATGGAGAGTTTTCCCGCCTGCGGGTCGCGTATCCTTAACCTTTCCTTTTCCGTCGTTGTGGCTGGGAAAGTCATTTAGCTTCCGATGTCAAAGTCCTTCTGACTTCCGATTAGTTTTTTTTTTTTTTTCCTTTTCCCGCCCGCAGCTCAGGTCTTAACTCTTCCTTCTCCTGGCGTTGATGTTTTCTCCCGAGCCCGTAGGTGGACGAAACAGTGGTGCACGAGGCCATTTCTTGTGGATTAGCCGTTAGTTGGTTTGATCTGACGTTTGTTTAGAATGCAATCCCGGTCAATGATGCACATCGTTTGAATGTAGGTGGTTTCTAGAGAATGGTCAAACTACTGTGCCGTGAATGGAGATGGTTAATTTGGTAAAAGCAGAGCCGAAACCATCAGGATCGCAAGAAGGACAAATGAAGGAAAGGACAAAATGAATGGCAACAAAGGCACATACCCGAAAAGATCTGTTAGTTACTCATCAGATCATGAA
>LPNX011160185.1:22740-40983 GCA_001517045.1 Pseudotsuga menziesii | reverse complement strand
GATGGTTTGACAAACATAAGGAAGGAACAAAAGAGTTTGAAGTGGGAGATCTGGTTCTCAAGTGGGATCACCCCCATGATGAGAAAGGAAAGCATACTAACTTCCACCAGTTGTGGGTAGGCCCATTTCAGATTGCGGCAAAGCTTGGACCTTCCACTTATAAGTTGCAGGATCTGCAGGGTTGGGAAGAGAACTTACCAGTAAATGGTTTGGTTCTCAAGCCTTATTTTTCATGAGGATTTGTTTGAGTTCTTCTGTCTTGTATATAAATATTTTGTTTGGCTGTATTTTGAGTCACGTTTTTCAGTTGGTTTTAGTTTGAGTTTCTTGATTTCAATAAAGAGAACGAGCCCGTGGTTGCATGGGGAACACCAAAATTTTTGGGAATGATAAACATTTTTGGGCATCAAACTGTGTGTTGTTGTTTGTCTAAAAGAACTTCTTCCAGTTTAGCAGTTTTCTCGAATAGCTCTGAGTGCATTGAAGTCCTGCTCAGCCCCTGTGAAATAAACCAGATTCAAAGAGTCTGGAATACTATGTTGAGACTCCATCCACGTCACACTTAAAATGTTCTAAGGGGCAACAGAAAGGACCCATGGAAAGGAGCAAGGTGAATAGTATATTAAATATAAATGATCCCATGCCAAGAAACGAATGCCAAAAGGTAAATAAGAGTCAAAAAACTCCTATGAAAGCATCATACATCAATGCAAATGCTGAATCATAAGTACTAAATTGCCGAAAGTTCCTCTCCATCCGTGAGCTGAAACATGAAGTACACCGCTTACACAAAAGGACACTATGGGATAGAGGAGCCTAAATTAAAATTCAGAAAGAAAGACATGCAGGAGGACTCGTATGAAAAGGGACAAAAGTCCAAAAGCACAAAAAAGTGCTAAAGTGGCATGGGAATGAGGAACAAACGAATATTTCTATTTACCATATGCTACAATCCTATGGTGTCCAAGCTATCAGCTACCTGAAGACAAAAGTAATAAATGAAATTCATCCTCTGGCCTCAACAGAGTTATCTGGACTTGAAAATCTTGGTTTCCACTCTCCCAAATTGGACTATCATCAATGATTAAAGGTACACACTTCCGTCATTTGAGAAATCCAGATAGCTGGAAGAATTCAATAGATGCATTTGTTGCTAAACAATCTGTCACTCAAAGAATAATCGCCCAGAGATCTAGGTTCACCAGGTAATTGCCAATTGTTGCAGCTGCAATCGTTTTCCCCAAATTTCTTAAATTTTGGTCCCCTCCTCATGATTTAGAGCTATTTTCAAGTCGTTTATCCGTGAATTTTTTGTCATGTTTTAATTTTAGATGATTTTAATGATTTACTTGTAGCCCGTCTCCAGAGGTTGTTTGTGTTTGAAGTTTGCCGCGGGTTGCAAATTTGAGTTTAATGTTGCTAATTGTTCTTTGATGGGCCGCTGTTTCGAAGGTGAAATCAATTTTGACCACTGTTGAATTTTAAAGCTGTCCGAACACTTAATAATTTCCATTGATTAGGCGTCATTTTGTTTAATCGAAAGTCGTAGCCTTTCCTCTTCCGCTGTTGCGGCTCCCAAATCGACTAAGCGCCTGAAGTCTAAAACGCTTCACCAGCTGATGCATTAGTCTTTTAGTCGCTTGCCTGTAACTTTTTCTTCTTCTACCGTTGCGGCTCCCAAAGTGTTTAAGCTTCTGAAGTGTAAAACCTTCCAATGTCCGATGGAGAGTTTTCCCACCCACGGGTCGCGTATGCTTAACCTTTCCTTTTTCATCGTTGCGGCTGGGAAAGTCATTTAGCTTCCAATGTCAAAGTCCTTCAGACTTTTGATTGGTTTTTTTTTTTTTTCCTTTTCCCGCCCACAACTCAGGTCTTAACTCTTCCTTCTCCCGACGTTGATGTTTTCTCTCGAGCCCGTAGGTGGACAAAACAGTGGCACACCGGGCTATTTCTTATGGATTAGCCGTTAGTTGGTTTGATCTGACATTTGTTTAGAATGCAATCCTGGTCAATGATGCACATCATTTTATTGCAGGTGGTTTCCGAAGAATGGTCAAACTACTGCGGCGCGAATGGAGATGGTTAATTCGGTAAAAGCAGAGCCGAAACCATCAGGATCACAAGAAGGACAAACGAAGGAAAGGACAAAATGAAGGGTGACAAAGGCACAGACCCGAAAAGATTTGTCAATTACTCATAAGATCATGAAGGCGCACAGAAAATAAATAGGAAGATGAAGTGTTTTGAAAGACCGAAAGGTCATACGTTTGGGGGGGGGGCAGCCCAAGCAGTCTGCGGTGGTAGTTTAAATATTTGAAAGTAGAACTTAGAAGGGGCTTTTTCCCTGGAAAAACTTGTAACTTAATGCTTGTAAGAGGAATTATTTTGTTTTACAACCAGAGACTGCAAATTTCTCCTGTTGGAGGAAGTACTAGGTGGAATATGTCAATGTGATTAAATGAGCAATGTTGAATGTGAACTATTTTGTTTTCAGCTATGCCTCATTAGCTGTAAGAGTGTTCTAATTTCTTGAACCTATGTTTTTGTCTGAATTTTCTTCAGTACCTTTATGATGTCTTTTCCACTATGAGTAATGAAAATTTTAACTGTTGATGAGTTATGTTATAATATATACTTTTATTCATGTTTATATGTTTGGTTATAAGAACAACTATCTGTGATTTTCCATAACACATGAACAGGGGTGCATTACTCATGAATGAATACTGATCTCTCTAGAGATAGTTTAGTTTGTATTTATTTTCTTGCATGATTTGGATGCTTATGAGTCTAAGACGAGAGGTAAGAACCTGCACATCACATTGTGACTACTCTTTGCATCTTTATCACCCTGCACTGTTAATTAGGCATGTGCATATCATACTTTAAGTCAAAAAATACAAAAATACACGGTGGACCAGGCCGCAACCGGTAAAACTTTTGTTTTTGTTACTTTGACCTACGGTAGCCGGACTGCAAACCGGACAGATTCCCTATACCAAACAGTCACGGGCTAGTTGGAAACGTTGACTGGGGAGAATACCTTGCTTTTGTTGCCTGCAAATTTCCAGGCCTCAACACAATTATAAACTAAAATTATATTATTGAATAACAATATATTGTGATGTAAATATAAATTTAGAAAAATTAAAAAAAAACATATATAATAAATATGAAGGAAATGCATAATTCCTTTTGTGTTTAAAGTGAACGTATACACATTTAAAAAATGTAAAAAAGAAATATACAATGTGGATCATTATTTAAAACAAGTGCTAAGCAGTAGCGCTTCCTTGCCTCTTAGTTTAGGGATAGCTAAAATGAAAATATATGAACTTGTCAACATGAAATAATATATATACTATGCATTTTTATATCTTTCAATCAATGTCTTGCTTGATGGAGAGCATTAACTAATGATGTGAACGTAATTAATAATATTATTAAAATATACTAATATGTATAATTTTATATTCTAATAGGTTTTATTATAAATTAATATTATTTATTAAAAATTTTGAATATATATTTTGAGTGGGAGGTGTGGGGGATTGTATTTGGGAAATTATGAAGCAATTTTTACTTGGATATTAGGAGAAGACACCAGTAACCAAGTAGAGATCTAGAGGCAAGAAATACTAAGAATATATTTGTTATTAAAGGGAATTCAAAAACCATTCTTAGGCGTATGTGATATACTTAAATTCCTAAATATTACTTTCTAGTCAAGATCATTTTAGAAATCAATGAGAAACAAAGAGATTTGACTTGATATAATACTTTCACGTGGACAAGGCTATTCTTTAAGTGTTATAACAATAAGATCAAAATCTAGGATTACTTCTTTGGCACATATTCCATAGTCCTTTAGTTTTAAGTCATAAATACGAGGAAAACTTAGTTAAGCTATGAAGGTTTAAATCCAAGACAAGTTGTGACACTATTACATGTCGATGTGATATTATTTACTCACCAGAGACCTCATGCACTGACATTAAAGACTTGCATTATGGTGGAGAAGGATCATGAATACATAGTATAATAGGATCCATGTAAACATAGGTGGGAAATCAAGATCTTTGTTTAAACACTTTCATCTAGGAATGTGCTTGGTTTCAGTGGTGTCAGTGTTCTTAGGTAGCTTTTTTCAAATATGTGATCCATATTTCAAGGATCATGGCTCTCCCCATGTTTCTTTGATTAAATCCTCAAATAGTGGAAAAGATGAGCAACGTGGGTCAAAGAACATGCAACATACATTGGGTTAAAGAACATGCAACATGCATAAAGTAGCCATATCTTAGTTGAACAATAGAGTTTCTAACTAAATTGAAGCTCAAAAAATGAATTATGCATAAATATTACAGATTTGACCTACCAAGGCATTCAACTAAAAAAGCTAGAAGTTGAAAATGACATGCTCTATCAATTGGCTCGAGTTTCATCGGTGCTGAGTGTCTTTGGCTACTCATACAAAACTATCAATTCGGTTGTCCATAGATATGACTATGGATGAAGAAATTTTGTAGTGAGTTCAAGCAGATTTCAAAATGGAACATCTCGATTTCAAAAGTATTAATATGTATTTAAGATTTATCATGTTTACTATGTATTAATAAGATTTAAACATACCACTTGTAAACCTCTTAAAAATTATTTATTAATTATTTGTTATTATGATGTAATATTATATTTATTGTCCATATAGAAAGAAGATAAGTAATATTGTGTAAATATCTAATAATAATAGACTAAATCTGTTTTCAAGAAAACTAGACACATGTTATATGTTAATTTATAATGTTAGTACATTAATTAATTAAATTCTCATTTTCAATTGTATTGTAATGATTGCAAAATAAGAATTCAACCAATAATATATTAGATAAATAAATTTAAAAATAAAAAAATAAAAATTAAATTAATTAAATTGTCATTTTCAATTGGATTGTAATGATTGCAAAATAAGAATTGAATCAATAATATATTAGATAAATAAATTTAAAATAATATAAAATTATTATGATGTAAGATTATATTTATTATCCATATAGAAATAAGATAAGTAATATTGTGTAAATATCTAATAATAATAGACTAAATTTGTTTTCAAGAAAATTGGACAAGTGTTATATGTTAATTTATAGTGTTAGTACATTAATTAATTAAATTGTCATTTTCAATTGTATTGTAATGATTGCAAAATAAGAATTGAGCCAATAATATAATAGATAAATAAATTTAAAAAAAATATAAAAAATAAATAAATTAATTAAATTGTCATTTTCAATTGGATTGTAATGACTGAAAAATAAGAATTGAACCAATAATATATTAGATAAATAAATTTAAGAAAATATAAAAAATAAATTATAAATTTTAACATTAGTAAATGTGAAAAATAATGTAAGTCAAAGCTAACTAATATAAAGTCAATGACTTAGTGATTACATAATAACCTGCCTATGCAGGAATAATAAGAGCCATGAGAGGGTAATGCCCCTACAACTAATTTTTTGTGGTTCAGTTTATTTGTAAAAGTGAAGATAAAATCTAGAAGTTCATGTTTTATTCATAAAATCATTTGGAATTGAAATTTATGACGATGTGACACAAATCACAAAAAGTGGTTTTTGCAATAACCTATTTGCTCCAAAGTTGAAGCTTATGGTAGGGCAAGAGGTCATTTTTTCTTAATGGATTATTGCAAATAAAGTGGGTCAACTAGCTTCAACATTGAAACATATTATACCTACATAGAGGGCCCAAGCTAGATATAACTCACCTCATCACTGTTGGATTGTACTCAACTATCAAACCATTCACTATTGGACAACAAGGTCACATTGGAAAGTTGGATTCAAGAACACAAGCAATGTAAATGCAAAACCATGTTTGAGAACATTTTAATGTCTTTGTTAAAATTCAATTGTGAAAATATCTTATAAAAAAGTCACAACATAGCTAACGCTAAACTTAATAAGTACCTTATATACATAACAACCTTGCATCCAATATAAATGTCTACACAAGTTATTGGGCAAGTTGATTTACTATGGAATATCTATAGTATTTATCAACCCATTGTACAACAACAATGTGTTAATGAGGATAGGAACCTCAATATATCTAATAGAGAATTTAAATTCAAAGCATTAGAATCTTATTAAATAGTAGAAGGGGAATAAAACTTAAATCAATTCATTTTTAATAAGAGTAGAGTCAAGAGATTGCTTCTATGTCAAGGGAAAATACTATAAAACTGTAAGTTGAATATTTTCTTTAATAATGGTCATGCAATCCTATACAAGTTGAAAATATAAAGAAATTGTTGTCATTCTAAGTCAAATAAGGCCAAGCATAATGGACATTTCATGTTTATCAAAGAAAGACATCTTACAATGAAAACAATAACAAGAATGGATGTTGGTGATTATCGACAATAATATTCAATAGTGTATATCTATATTATATTAAAAGAGGGGAAAACCCAATCATAAAAAATACTATAGGGAATTTCCATAAATTGAACCCCTTAGAAGTCACAAATTTATGGAAATAAGGTACTAAACACTAGTCGAAGTTTAAACACTATCAGGAATGAAAGATAAATTAAAAATTAAAGAATTTTCTTCATTATTTGAAAAAGAGAGGCCCAAGGCTAAAGAACTAGATTAAATTCTTAATAAATCAATCTAGTCTTTCAGAGCGTGACTTGGTACCATAATAGGAAACCATTCACCCCTAAAAAAAATTATGATTTTAGATCCAACACTGAGATCATTGAAACTCTTTGAAGGACCAGCTGTACCCACCCAAGAAAAACCCTAGACATGGAATCAACAAAACAAAAAGTAAGCAACTCATAATCAAAACTAAAAAAAATAATTTGAAAAAACATATTATGGTAAATTCAACCTGTGAGGGGAGGCTCACTAAGTAACTCCCTCGACTTGTGAAAAAAAAAAAGGTAATGTTATTAGTCAGTACATTAATCCTCAAAGATAGATTCTTAATTACAATATGGCAATTCTAGAAAAGAGCTATACAAAAAAATAAAAATATATCATCTTCAAATAAAGATTGATGCAAGATTATCTTTCACCAAACCCCTGTCTATATATTATAAATCCTAATATGATAAATGGATTAGAAAATGGTTAAAAATGGAAGGGCCCATAAGTATCTCATAAGAGGAATCAAACCCTAAGGGCTGTAGAAGTGGAATTTACCTAGTGGAGATCTTGAAAAAGCATTGCACTTCCTTCCCAAATAACGTTTGACCTTCCATATCAAGAAAACAATAATGATATTAGGAAGTGTTCACTCAAAATAATAAACATACATAAGAACACATTTAAAAGGGGGCCACTAAGCTAGGATCTTGGATAAGAGAAAATTCCTTCATACTGTTGAATGCTAAGAACTATGTAAGGGTCAGAACTATGGAGTCTTTTCTTAAAAAAATCACCCTATTTCTAGTCGAAAGCTAACATAAATATATAAAAAATACTTTGAAACACACAAAACACCAGGTGAAGAAAAAAAATCATTCCATAAGATCCGTATTAAAGAAATATAATTTCATGAAATAAAACAAGCACTAGGGAATTATACATAATCAAAACAGATTCCTTCTCTACTGCAATGAATGGAAAATCACATAAGAGATGTCAAAATATGCAAATTTCTTTCATCTTCCTCAAAAACTCTAGTCAATGCATTCCCAATTTTGACAAATTTAATTTTTTCCTAATATAGTTAAAGGCTACTAAAAAACCATGAAGAAACATATATAAGAACAATAAAAACACACAAACTCTAGACAGTTCTACAAAATCCTTGTGTATAGCCCTCATACTGCAATGGAAGGAAAATCATGGAAAATACCTCATTATACACAAACTTATTTCATCTTTCTAAAAAATTGCACTCAAATCATTCTCATTTTTTTGCAATTTTTTCATTGCACCAAAGAGGATCATTCTACAACCTAGTAAGAGGGATGTGTAAATCCTTCTGTACTCATCGTGGAGCTTACATATATGCTTTATGAAAACACTTAAATATTATAAAAGTTAACATGTCGGTTCTAATTATATATAAAACATTTAGAATGATATATATAAAACTACACAAATAAAATAAATTAAGACCATGAACATTGCATTACAGGCGTGATATGAAAGTGCAAATGTTGAAGAAGGGTTTGTTCCTCGAGGTATTTGATCCCTCTGAAAGCTTGGTAGATATTTTTTTAAGATGGATCTATGTTGGTGATATAGTTAAGTGCTTCTCAAAAACCATGAGAAACATATATAATTGCACCAAATAGGAAAATTGGCAATTTTGCAAAATCATGGTGGAAGCTCATACACAACAATCACCGGAAAATCATAGTAGAATGCTCATAATACAAAAGTTTCATCCAAATTTCTCAAAAATTGCAGTCAAAGTATCCTCAAATTTCCCATAATATAGTCAAATGCTACTAAAAAACCATAAAAAAAATATTTAAGTGTAGAAAAAACACACTAATCCCATGCATATTTGCACAATCAAGTTGAAATATTACAAAATTACCTGAATTTTCAAATTTGAAGGCCCAAATTCCGTGAGCTTAGAAACATCATAGGTGAAGGTTTCTTAGTGTATCTGAATCTACAAGTCAAAGAAATCGAAAGTGGACAATGACATGACATTACCGTGATTATCCTTCGAACATTCTTTTGGTAGCAATAAAGTTATCAGAGGCTTGACATGCCATGCCAACCATCAACAATAAAGGTGTTGTTTAACCTTGTGGTGAAAGCAACAACAAAACTTAGGAAAATAATAACCACCCCTCAGCACAACATTTAATGTTGTGGCTGCATGGAGGTGTATCATTGTATTTGATTCAACATTCATATCCAATGACAAACCTCCACGCAACCGCAACATTAAATGATGCATTACATGGTGGTTAATGTTCGTCGAAAACTTAGGTAGGGTCTCTGTGCATGCAATCTCACACATGGAAATGAGCGGATTGTAAACTTTTCTAAAGGGAGGCTCACCAAAGGCTATTTCAACCATAGTGCAACCCGAAGACAAAAACAAGATGTTGTAAATGCGGGGGATGATCAAGTCCCACACAAAACAAGATTTTGTATGTAGCGTAAATGGGCCACCAACATTCTCTAAATGTTGTGAAAATGCTCTAAATGCATCCCACATCATTCTGGAACATGCGTCTAATAGCACCCCACCCTCAATTACATCAAGACAAAACTACAGCTTGAGCGTAGGAATTATCCAAAAAATTGAATATATGATGCCATTAATTAATCCTGGTAAGTCATGGATGGGTCATCATGGGCCTTAGGTAGGTGTCTGCTATCTAGATTGAACAACTTGACCTTATTTTGTTTTCCTCACTCCTTCATTCATGCATTTGACCTTCTTTCTGGGCGGGCTCCCAATCATGCTTTTTCGATCCCTTTTTTACTTTTCGCTCGAGTTCAAATACTAATTGGGAACTATGGGAAACACATGAAACCTTATTTCACATGTTTCAAGTAGAGAGGGAAGGGTGAAGGGAAAGTGGGTTCAAAGAAACGGTAGAACAGGTTCCCAACTACACGACCTTCACTCCGCTTTCTGTGTTCAATGGTATATGTCCCCTAAAGAACATCATAAGTTATATATATAATTTAAATAAAATATATATAATTATAAAATATTAAAGTTAAAAAAAAAAGTAGAATGCAAATCTTCATGTATATATTAATGAAGAAATATACATTATCACAAATTAAGAAACATAATATTTTAGTATAAAACCATTTTCATATTGCAAAAACAATTTACATTTTAAAGAATTTCATAAAACAAATCATAAAAAAAAACTACATAGGTTTGAAATAAAAATATATACCAAAAATAACATTATCCTTTTAATATAAGATTAAAAAGATATTTGAACTTTGACAATGTCCACTTAAACAAAATGGCCTTTTAATATTCTACATGTGAATATTAAAACGACATAGTAATAAAAGATATTTGAACTTTGACAATGTCGACTTAAACAATATAGGCTACGTTTTACATTTTATGCACTGAACCTTTAAGTCATTTAGATATTTTTTTGAAGCAGATATTACGTAGATATTTAACAACTATAATACCAACCACTAAATAGGTTAACGTTAACGTTTGTTTGTTTCGTAATGGACACCGGTGCTAAGATTTTGTTTGTGCAGATATAGTTTTGTTTTAGAGGACAAATACTAAGCTTTGGATTCTGTCTAGAATTGTTATATAGTTCTATACCCTCTTAAAGTTTTGTTTCAGTGGACAAATAATAAGCTTTGGATTCTCTCTAGAATTGTTTGTTGTTATAGTAAAAGGTAATGTGAAAGTGACATAAATTGAACATAGTAAAAGGTTTTGTGAAGATCTTCAAAATATTCTGAAGGTTACAAATGTATCATGACAATGCTATCATAATCATGGAGATATATGTGGAGTTAGACATAGAATATTCTTTTTAATCATGGAGATATATGTGGAGTTAGACATAGAATATTCAAAAGAATATTCAATGCTATCATAATCATGAAGATATATGTGGAGTTAGACATAGAATATTCAAAAGAATATTCAAGTGAGGAATAAACTCATGGGCATCATAGAAATGGCACAAAACATGGACGAGAAAGATTCTACGATAGATATCACCATTGGATTTTTGTTTAAATAGATCTTTCAACTCAATATATTATTTATAAAAGTAAAATAAAACATTTAAATATTTAATACATAATGTTAGTCATAAAATAGCTAAAGATAATATTTATTGATGTGAAGATATCGCATTTTAGTTGTGTCATGAAATCCTTAATGAGAGGACTGGAACATGGTTCTTCTTGTGGTAAAGTAATTTAATGTAATAATGCAATTGAAGTATGAGCAAAATTTGAAAAAAATGAACTTTTAGATAAAGAAGCATGGATTTGGGTATATAAATTAATTTTAAGTTAGATTTATGGTTTAAATTTGATTATAATTAGTAAATAATATTATTTCAATTTGTAAATTAAACAATTAAAAAATTTATTTGGTATCTTTGTGTTTTCATGTTATATAAACTTTGATAGCAAGAAACCCTATCAATTGTGATATATCTTATATCTAACTAAGTGGGATATGTTTGTTTCTTAACATAAGGCATAGGTTACCCTTGCCTTAGATGGTCTTATCTTGAAATCAATGGAATGTTGAAGAAAAACTAAAGGATTTTCTTGCCATCCTTCTTATTTCCCTTTTATAAGTTTTTCTCTTCCCTAAAGTCCTAGGTCAAATTGGCCAAAACTAATAAAATATACACAAGGTAAAAGGCATCCGAGATCATTGAATTTTCATACCACCAAACTAAAATCCTACAAAACTATAAGTTGAATATTTTCTTTAATAATTGTTATGTAATCCTATATAAGTTGAAATATAAAGAAATTGTTGACATTCTAAGTCAAATAAGTCCAAGCATAATGGACAATTCATGTTTATCTAGGAAATATATCTTACAATGCAAACACTAATAAAAATGGATGTTGATNTTCAACAACATATATATATATATATATATATATATATATAAACTTGCTTGTATTAAAAGAGGGAAAACCCAATCATAAACAAATATAGGGAATGGCCATAAATTCAACCCCTCAAAACTCATGAATTATGGAAAAAGGGTACTAAGCCCTAGTCAAAGTTTAATTACTATAAGGTATGAAAGATAAATTAAAAATCAAAGTATTTTCTTCATTATTTCAAAAGAGACTCGAGAGGCCCAAGTCTAAATAACTAAGTTAAATGCTCAACTGACCAATCTAGTATTTTAGATGGTGACTAGGTACCATAATAGGAAACTCCTCTCCCATCAAAAAAAGAAAAGAAAAACTATGACTGTAGATATAACACCGATATTATGGTCACTCTTTGAAGGAGCCATCGTACCCACCCAAGAAAAACCCTATCCATGGAATAAACAAAATAAAAAGTAAGCAACTCATATTCAAAACTAAAAAAACAAGATTAAAAAAGAGATTATGGTAAATTAAACCTATGAGGGGAGGCTCGCTCAGTAACTCCCTCAACTTGTGCCAAAAAAGGTAAGTTTATTAGTCAGTACATTAACCTTTAAAGATAAATTCTTAATTACAATATGGCAGAACTCTAGAAAAGAGCTATACATGAGAAGAAAAATATATCATCTTCAAATAAAGATTGATGAAAGGGTTTCTCTATCCAAATCCCTTTCCATAGACTATAAATCCTTATATGAGAATTGGATTAGAAACTGGTAAAAAGGGGAAAGGGCCCTTCAGTCTCTCATAAGAGGAATCATACCCTAAGGACTGTAGAAGTGGAATTTACCTAGGGGAGATCTTGAAAAATCATTTCACTTGGACTTCCCCATAAAATTCTACCTTCCTTCTCAATAAAACAAATAATGCTATTAGGAAGCGTGTGGGAAGTGCACACTCAAAAAAATAAGCATACATAGGAACACATATAAAAGGGAGCTGCTAAGCTAGGATCTTGACTAAGAGAAAAGTACCTTCATACAATTGAAAGCTAAGAACTGTGGAAGGGTCTGGACCGTGGAGTATTTTCTAACAAAAAAATCACCCTAATCCTAGTTGGAAGCTAACCATAAATATATACAAAATACATTGAAACCCACAAAACACCAAGTGAAGAAATAATTAATCATTCCATAAGATCCATATTAAAGGAATATAATGTCATGAAAAAACACAAGCTCCGAGCAGTTCTACAAAATCAAAACAGATGTCCCCTCTACTGCAATTAATGAAAAATCACATAAGAGATGTCATAATATGCAAATTTCTTTCATGTTTATCAAGAACTCTAGTTAGTGCATTCTCAATTTTTGCAAATTTAAATTTCTCTAGGTATAGTTAAAGGCTATCAAAAACCATGAAGAAACATATATAAGAACAATAAAAACACACAAACTCTAGGCAGTTCAACAAAATCCTTGTATATAGCCCTCATACAATGGAAGGAAAACCATATCATATACCTCATTATACACAAAATTATTTCATCCATCTAAAAAATCATAGTAAAATCATTCTCAATTTTTTGGAATTTTTTCATTGTGCCAAAGATGCACATTCTACAACCCAATAAGAGAGATGTGTAACTCCTTTCGTGCTCACCGTGGAGCTAACACATATCCTTTATAATAAATAAATAAAATTATTATAAAAGGTAACGTGATGGTTCTTATTAGATTTAAACCATTTAGAAAGATATATGTAAAACTACACAAATAAAATAAATTAAGACCATAAACATTGCATTACACACTTGATCTCGAAGTGCAAATGTTGTGGAAGGGTTTGTGCCTCGAGGTATTTGATCCCTCTAAACTCTTAGTAGATCCCTTTTTAAGATGGATCTATGGTGGTAATTTATCCAAGTGCTTCTAAAAAGACATGAAAAACGCATATAATTGCACCAAATAGAAAAATTGTGAGTTTTGCAAAATCATAGTGGAAGCTCATACACGAAAATGAAGGGAAAATCATAGTAGAATGCTCATAATACATAAGTTCACTCAACTTTCAAAAAAATTATAGTCAAAGTATCCTCAAATTCTACTAAAACACCATGGAAAAAATATCCAAGTGCATGAAAAACACACAAAATCCATGCATACTTGCACAATCAAGTTAAAAACTAATAAAATTACCTAAATTTTCAAATTTGAAGGCCCAATATTGCTAGCTTAGCAAAATCCCAGGTGAATGTTTCTTAGAGTATCTAAATTGTTGGGTTAAAGAAATCGAAAATGGATAATGACATGACATTACCATGATTCTCCTTCGCTAAACTTTCTTTTGGTAGCAATAAAGTTCTCAGAAGCTTGGCAAGCCATACCAACTATCAACAATTAAGTTGTTGTTTAACCTTGTGGTGAAAGAGACAAGTAAAACTTATGTAGGGGGCATGCAATAAGCACCCTACAACACAGCATTTGATGTTGCGGCTGCAGAGCACAACAACCATTGAATTTGATCCACTCTCAATTCGACGGTTGTTGTGCCCTATAGCTGCAACACTTGTTGCACTACAGGATGCTTATTGTACGTCCTTAGGTAGGGTTTGCATATCGACAATTTGATACATGGCAGCGAGCAGATTAGAAACATTTCTAAATGGAGGCTATCCAGAGGCTATTTCCACCACAATGCAACCTAGACACCAAAAATGATGTTGTAAATGCAGGATGATCGAGAGCCGCACAAAACTAAATTTTGTACTCAATGTAAACGTGGCACGGACATGCTCTAAATGTCATCGACATGCTCTAAATGTAACCCACATCAGCCAGGGATATGCTCCTGATGGAACCCCGACCTTTATTACATAAAAACAAAACTATAAATTAACTTAGGAATTGTCTAAAAATTTGAATATATGATGATATTAATTGATCCTTGCGATTGACATATGTCCCTAGAAAGACATAATCAAATTATATATACAATGTTAATAAATAAATATAATTATAAAATATTAAAATTAAAAAATATATATACAATGAAAATCTTCACTTATATATATGAAGAAATATAAATTATCATACATCAAGAAACCATAATATTTTTTTCAATCAGATAGCACGTAGATATTTAACAACTATAATACCAACCACTAATTAGTTTAACACTAACATTTGTTTGTTTCATAATGGACACCGGTGCTAAGATTTTGTTTGTGCATATATAGTTCTACGCCGTGGGGGGGTTTGTTGGAGAGGACAAATAATAGGCTTTGGATCTTCTGTAAAATTGTTTGTTGTTATACTGAAAGGTATAGTGCAAGTGACATGAATTGAACATAGTAAAAGGTTTTATGAATATTTTCAAAATATTCGAAAGGTTTGAAACGTATGAGGACAACTCCTGCATAATCATGGAGATATATATGTGGAGTTAGATGAAAAATATACAAGTGAAGACTAAATTTATGGGCATTATAGAAAGGACATACAATTTACACTAGAAAAAATAAATAGTATGTGTTTTTTGTTTGTAATAATTAGTTTAATGTTATGTTATATCCATTAACATTATGTTATATCATAAATGAATAATTATAGCAATCTCATAATTAGTTTAAAGTTTATACTTTGTTAAACAACTAACGATTTGCACAAAACTCAAATTAAGTAGATGCTTATGCCTATCAACGTTCACCGCCCATTTTACTTGTGGTTGTGCTAATTTAAATATATTTTAAATAATATAAAAAATTAATCTCAATTATAAAACTAAATATTATATTATTGAATAACAACATAATATAATGTAAATATAAATTTAGGAAAATATGCAAAAATCATATATAATAAATATCAAGGAAATGTATGATTCTTTTTGTGTATAAAGTGAAGGTTCACACATTTTAAAAACGTAAAAAAAAAAATACAACGTGGATCATTATTTAAAATAAGAGACACGAGCCTACAACTATTTTAACTATTTTGTGTAACTATTTTGTGTGGTTGAGTTTCTTTTTTGTGTGGTTGAGTTTATTTGTAAAAAAGAAAGGAAAAATCTTGCAGTTCATGTTTTATTCATACAAGTATTTAGAATTGAAATGTATGAAGATGTGACAAAAATCATAGAAAGTGACTTTCAATAACCTATTCGCTTCAAAGTTGAAGCTTAAGATAGGGAAATATTCCTTTCTTCTGAATGTCTTATTGAAAAGAAAGTGGCTCAATTAGCTTCAACATCAAAATATTGTACCTATATAGAAGGCCCTATCTAGATATAACCAACTCCCTCACCATTGGATTGTACTCAACCATCAAACATTCACTGCCAGAAAGCAAGGTTATATTGGAAAGTTGGATTCAAAAACACAAGCACGGTACAATTCCCAATTTCTAGGTATTGAAGATGCAAATACAAAACCAGATTTGAGAACATTATAATGTCTTTATTAAGAATCAACTGTGAAAGTATGTTATAAAAAAAATCACAACATAGCTAATGCTAAACATAATAAGTATCCTATATACATAACAACCTTGCAGTCAATATAAATATTTACACATGTTATTGGGTAAGTTGATTTAGTATGGAATTTCAATACTATTTATCAACCCATTGTACAGCAACATTATGCTAATGAGGATGGGAACCTCAATATATCTAAAAGAGAATTCAAATTCACAGTATTAGAATTTTATTAACTAGTAAAACGGAACTAAAACTTAAATCAATTCATTTTAATAAGAGTGGAGTCACGAGAGTGTTTCTATGTCAAAGGAAAATCCTATTAAACTATGAGTTGAATATTTTCTTTAATAATTGCCATGTAATCTTATATTAGTTGAAAAATATAGAGAAAATTTTGACATTCTAAGCAAATAAGTTAGAGCATGTTAAACGTTTTTTTAGGTAATTATTGTTTTTGAGGAAGCGAGGTCCATCAAAACTATCTAGTGTGGGTACCCATTGGATGCATAATTTAATTTAGCATCCAATGAGTTCTCCCGCTCAAAATTTGAGTTATAACACAGGGAGATATGTTAAAAATACGAACAAAAAATAGTTTTTTTATGACAAATATGTCAAGTCAACCATTATGGTTGACTCATTTTATTAAAATTCTATTGGTTCTTGAATCCAACTCATCAAGAAATTATGGTTGTTCGTTTTCTTATAAGGCCCATTTTAGACCTCAAACTTCCTCTAATATGCTTGACTAAGAGAAACATACCTTCATATAATTGAAAGCTAAGAACTATGGAAGACTCACAACTATGGAGTCATTTATAAAAGAAGTTACCCTATTGCTAGCTGAAAGTTAACCATAAATATATACAAAATACTTTGAAACACACAAAACACCGGGTGAAAAAACAAAAATCATTCCATAAGATCCATATTAAAGCAATGTAATGTCGTGAAAAAATGCGAGCTCCATGCAGTTCTACAAAGTCAAAATAGATGTCCTCTCTACACAAGGAACGGAAAATCACATAAGAGATGTCATAATATGCAAATTTCTTTCATCTTTCACAAAATACTCTAATGAGTGCATTCTCATTTTTTGCAAATTTAAACGTCGCTTAATATAGTTAAAGGCTACTCAAAAACCACAAATAAAGACATATAAGAAAAACAAAAACACACAAACTCTAGATAGTTTTGGAAAATACTTTTATATAGCCCTCTTACTGCAATGGAAGGAAAATCACTGCAAATACCTCATTATACACAAACTTATTTCATTTTTCTAAAAAATTGTAATCAAATCATTCTCAATTTTTTGTAATTTTCTCATTGCGCCAAAAAAACACATTCTACAACCTAGTAAGAGGGATGTGTAACTCCTTTCGTGCTCACTGTGGAGCTTACACATATCCTTCATAAAAAATAATAAAATATTATAAAAGGTAGCATGTTGGTTCTAATTAGATTTAGAACATTTGGAACGATATATATAAAACTACACAAATAAAATAAATTAAGACCATAAACATTGCATTACACAATTGATCTGAAAGTGAAAATGTTGAGGAAGGGTTTGTGCCTCGAAATATTTGATCCCTTTATAGGGTTGGTAGATCCCTTTTTAAGATGAATCTATGTTGGTGATATAGTCAAGTGCTTCTAAAAAACCATGAAAAACATACTATATAATTGCACCTAATATCAAATTGACAGTTTTGCAAAAGCATGGTGAAAGCTCATACATGACAATCAAGGGAAAAATAGAGTAGAATGCTTATAATATACAAGTTTCATTCAACTATCTCAAAAAATGTAGTCAATGTATCTTCAAATTTCTAATAATATAGTCAAATGCTACTAAAAACCCATGGAAAAAATATGTAAGTGCAAGAAAAACACCCAAACTCCATGCATATTTGTACAATCAAGTTGAAAATTGAAAAAAATACATGAATTTTCAAATTTGAAGGCCCAAATTATTCCATCTTATATTAGTAGAATGCTTATAATACACAAGTATAAGCCTTAGAGACTCTTATATTATAAGCATTATAATACTCAGAGGCTTGACATGCCATACCGAGCATCAACAATAAAGTTGTTGTTTAACCTTGTGGTGAAAGGGACAACAGAACTTAGCCAAACAATAACCACCTCGCAGCAGAAAATTTAATGTTATTGTTGCATG
>LPNX011160185.1:7278-22615 GCA_001517045.1 Pseudotsuga menziesii | reverse complement strand
AATGTTTTTTACACATTAAAGAATTTCATAAAACACATCATCAACAAAAATACATAGGTTTGAAATAAAAATAAATACCAAAAATAACAGTCTCCTAATATTCTACGTAGATATTTTTTTTCATGCAGATATCACGTAGATATTTAACAACTATAATTCCAACCACTAAGTAGTTTAATGTTAACGTTTGTTTGTTTCATAATGAACACCGGTGCTAAGATTTTTTGTTTGTTCAAATATAGTTCTATACCATCTTAAAATTTCGTTGGAGAGGACAAATAATAAGCTTTGGATTCTGTCTAGAATTGTTTGTTGTTATAGTAAAAGGTGTTGTGAAAGTGACATAAAATGAATATAGTAAAAGGTTTCTCCATGATTCCCTATCTAAAATTATTTCATAAAATTAATATTCTTGTTTCTCCATTATTCTCTATAAAATTAAAGACAAACTGGAGCAACAATAAAAAAGAATAAAGTTATAGGTAATATTATATTTAGGACCATATTTCTTTTTCTTATGAAAGAGTCCTTTACCCCCAATGAAAAGAATAAGTGTTAATAACATGTTTGGTAGTTGGTATGTCAAACATTTAATGATGGAAACGATTTTCATAGACCCTCGTGAGGTGGATAGTGAAACTTTGTCAATACACACTCACTTTTGTCATAGGTATAAGAACTTTGATGTTTGTTAGTAAAGTTGAGTATTTTCTAGATTCACGGTTATAACAGTATAAGAGACAAGGTGGATTAGTGAAAAGCTTAATGATGACTTAAGTCATTAACATTATAAATCTTATGTAATAATTTTAATATGATTAATCATGTATTTAAAGGAAATCAGTTAATTTTAGTGGTCCTTTATTGTATTTCACATATTTTATGTTATGAAATTTGATTACTAATTTGTATTTACAAATATTAAGTTAAAACCTTTTGTTCTTAGTAATCAAATGGTTTAAAGTGAATAATATGCCATGCAATTAGAGAAGGACGCTTGGTTAACCCCTTCTCATCATTATCACTTTCTATCTCTTAGAAACACCTTAGTGGAAGAATGATAGCTATGAAAATGAAGTGGTTCAAGACTCCCCTAAGATAATTTAATTAGACTTACCCAGGTAGAGTAGTATTATGACCGAGGTTATGTTATTTGTTACTTCCAACTAACGTCAAATAAAAAAACTAATTCCATTAATTTCCTTACTTCTTTGATACAAAGGGATATCTTATCTATAGGGGGATCCTAAAAAGGATATCCTTGCCTTCACTTCTAGTATCTATAAAATGACGATTCCTGAAATAAAGATTGATAATCCATCCACATAGCTATAAAATGTGTTTAATTACAACCATGTCCTTCAGTCAACTAAATTTAAATCTAAGTACTAAATAAAATAAACAAGAGCTAAGATGAAATGTTTTATCTAGGGGGATTTTTCCCATGGGGTCTTCACTCAGTGAAACCATGTCATAGCACCTTCGTTCATGGGATATTAAAGAATACCCCTAATTTTACTAGATATTGATAATTAGCTACAAAAATCCTTTTGTTGAGCCCCCTCCCAATACACATTTCCCATTAAAAAACCCTCATTTCTACGATATATTCCCTAATTTACTAGAAATTCCTTTTTATACCCACCAATACCTATAATCCCCCCATACCTTATTCTCTACCCCCCCCCCCAATATCTACCCCAATACCTACAATGTACTAACCTTATTTTTCATAATTAAAAACCCCCTTTTATGAATGAACGTGATAAAATATTGTTCAACAAGGTGAACCCCCCAGATTTTTCCCTACATTTATTCAGTATTTTTGGTATGAATTTGATCCTTTTCCACTAGAATAGTTTATCATAATGAATCTTATAACTTAATTCATTATGTTAGATTAATTCCATGGAATGTTAAATAAACTGGAACTGAAAGGAAAATAAGTAGAGAAAAATGACATAGCCACACAATTCACACAATATATACTTTGGGAAATCCCACTATGGGAAAAATCATGAAAAAATACAGTTAGAAATGAGGACTATTCCTTTCTTTTTTCTTCTACAAATGCAATGCGAATACAAAGAAAGTGGTATTCATTGTAAAGTTATATCCGACACTATGTCCTACACAGATACTACAATATCTCCTACTTCTGTTGTTATGATCTAATGTTACCTTGATGATATTCTATAGTTTGGTACCTTTCTAACTATGCAAGAATCGCTGCAATTAGAGTCCATATGAGGAAGTTATGCCTTTCACAACTTGACCTATCCAATTGACCACTATTATATCAAGTGGATTCCACATAAACTCTCATTATCCACACATGTGGAACTAATCATATGTGGACTTTCAAGAATATTATAGAGTGTCCAAAACCCTAATCATAATTGAGAGTTGAGGAAAGTACAAACCCTAAAACTATTCCTGAAAACCCATTCGATTAAATTTGGACTTACTCAACATAATCTAGACTAAAAATGTACAAAATCATGGTTTTTAAAGCCCCCAAAAGGCCTTTCTAAAGTACAAAATTAGGTTAAAAATGTATAATAGGTTTCCAAAAGTATGATTTACAATTCCAAAAGTGATATCTTCAAATCATTTTGAACCCTAAAAGTGGCTTTTTTTATCCCAAAAGCATAATTTCTAGTTCAAAAAATGCAATTTTTAATTTGAAAAATGTGATTTTTTATTCAAAAAGTGTGATCTTAAATCAACAATGTCTGATTTTTATTATTTTAGAAATGCAACTTTCAATTCAAAGAATCAAAAATTATAATTTTGGAAGTTTGATTCTTAATCGCAATAAATGTCAACTTAAAGTATCAAATCTAAATAACAATTCGAAATATGTCAATTTTATTGTTCTCTCTCAAATATTTCTTGCATTTCAATAATGTACAATTAAATGGCCCATTGATTCTCATTCTTTTACAGATGATATACCACACTATCAATGCAACGGTTTTCATGATGACATGTTTAGAAATAATTTCTTGCATATCCTCAATGCCCACATATTTAACAATCTCCACCATAGTAATATTATGTCTTCAAGGGGAAGCAAGAGCAGGAGAGATAATCCATAACCCTGGGGGAGTTTAGGTAAAATCCTTTGCATGGGGTTTGAGAATTAACATGAATAATATAGTAGAAGCGCTCACACTTTTGCAAGGGATAAAAATTATGAAACAAATGAAGATCTTAGAGGAATTTTTTGTTAGGGGACTCCATGACATCACCTAGTGCTCATTAATGGGATTTTCAAATATTTACACCTTGAATGCTTGATCTCCTGAATTAAACATCTTATGAGGGACTTATAGGAATTGAATTGTTGCATGTCTATCAAAGAAACAATTCACTTGTGGATAGTAAACGATAAATATTGTGGTGAATTTGAATGAAGGAGGGTTTGCGATTGATGAGGACCCATTCACCAAGTTGGGAATCCATTCCTTAGTGTTGATAAATATCCTTAATCATTAGGGATTTCCTTCAATTAGAGTTAAATTCTAGTTGGAGTTAATTGTTTGGAAATCACAAACATGGTTGGACTCAAACATGCCACAGGGCTTGAGTTATCTAAGCATCTGACTGGAGCGGATGAAAGAGTTGCAAGAGGTGGATAATGAGTTAAAATTACATGAAACAATAAACCTATATCACCTAAAAAATGATTGAAACAAAATATTGCATGTGCAAAGGAAGTTGTGGTCCACAAGGGTTGAGGCGTGACATGACATTGCAGGAGTGGCTGCAGGAGTTGGAAGAGGTGGATCATGAGTCAAAATTATGTAGTCGAGTAAATTCACGTCACTTGAAAAGACTTGAAACATAATATTACATCCTCATAGAAATCCAGCAAGAGAGGGTTGCATCATCAATACTTCAAGGATCTTCAAATTCATACGAGGAAATCATGGGATGTAAATCCTAGCAAATAGATAAAAAATATGCATAAGTATGATCTATATGGAAACGAGGAGACATAATTAGAAATTAAATTGCATATCCTTTTTCATTAATAGATGGAAAAAGACCCTAGTACCTATATAACTAGTCATTGATTGGGGAGCTCGTATACTCGTTGATTTAGTTCTCCAATCATATTGGTGGAGGATGTCCACTCAAATATTTGAAGAGGAGAAGTAAATTTTGCAGAAGATGGTTTAGGAAAAAGTATTCCACCTTTCTTTGTTTTTATTCCCATTTTATGACTATTTTTTGGGATCCATTACTTGATGTTTTTTGACCCCTTGTTTGTTTGCATAAAAGGTTGGGTTCCATATCTCTACATGTTCTACTTTCAAGTTTGAGCATGGTCAAGGAGATAACTGAAGGTGAAATTAATGCAAATAGATGATAAAAAACCATACCCCTACTTCACATATTAACATATTTATATATACAAAAATAACATAAGTGAAATATTTCCATTCAAGTCATGAACCCTTCAATTTATATCCATGACAACATCAATTCCACTCTCAACATTGCACTACATATGTTCATGTTTCTCCCTAACTACTTCAAATCACTTTTCATTTATTTTTATTTTTCCTCTTATCCATCCTACCCATGGTGACCATGCTTAAGTGATGCTATTAACAACAATGATCGTATTTTCCTCTGAACCAACAATCCATTGCTAATTTTTTTAAAGTAATTTCTAATTAACTCTTTGAGATCCTTTGTTTTTCCTATTGATTTCCACCAATGAACTTCCAATTTTTAAGACTCAGTAATACTCTTTAATTCCCGGTTAACATTTCCTTTTTCCCTACCTAACCATATTTCACACTCTTCAATAGGCAATTGCAGTATAAGTATTTGTCCTCCAATAATATATTTTCCAAAAAAAATGAATCTCTAGGTTTGCTACATAGAGGAACAACATAACATGGTATCAAAGATATTTTTACCTACCTTGTTTTTTATATATCCTCCTGAGTCAAATCTAGGGTTGATTAACTTTGGGACGTGTTATCTCTAAAGTTGAACCTAGACTACAGGCGTTCAAGCTTAAAGAAATCTTTTTCAAAAATATAATTCAATGAAAATCAAGATAAAAACTGGGCTGGTATGTAATCAAAGCTATAGGAAAATCACATAATCAGTAAAGAACTGTATGACATAAAACAAGATACAAAATCCAATATCAAAGGAACTACGATCATGAATTTATGAAATGAGACTGACTCTATTTTTAAAAGTTTAAAAGATAACTATATTTCACCATAAGAATCATGTAATGGGATTCAATTGACCATATATAGGATAAATCACAAGAAATACAATTCATAAAATACACAGTCAAATCATAATCATACTCATATCAAAGCAGCACCTGTATTGAAGATGTAGAGTATTTCATGTCATACAGAATATTATCAAAAATGGATCTCCATCACTCCAATTGCCACCTTTTTTTCATTCTAGTGACTATCCTTATATACAAAATATCTGAGTTTCTAAGATAGTTATGAGAGCCTACTTCTATGGATTGAATTTATTCAAAATTAGAAAAGTCAATCTTCTAAAACTGTCTACCTTAATTATATGGATCTCGTTCTGATTTTATGCCTGAATAATTGGATCTAGAATTAATATACCCTGCCATTTGGTATTTGTGTTGACACATGGGATTCTTTGATACTTGAACTTGGTTTCAAGATTTAATGCTTAAAATATCATGGATCTTCAATCCTGTGGCTCATTCCAGCCATCTCAGCAATTCCACAACCGTCCTCTAATCAGACCCAATTTCTGCAACTTTTATATTTAACAAATTTATTGAGGAAACCATACAGTAACATCGTAAACAGATTTGTGCTTCGCAGTTTCTTTATATGTGGGGCACTAATGTTGTGGTGTAGAATTTCCAGATGACCAACATTATTTACAAGACATGATCTGCAAAATGACTTATTAGAGCTTCCAAGTTCCGGAATTAGCAATGGTGGTGGTTTTTCTCTGATGAATGCCATTTAGTGCTATGTATGGTTGCTTCCTCTGAACTAGGCAGTTTGGCCAGCTTACAACTCCTGCGTAAACCTCAAATTTCCGCCAAGCCAAATACTATGCTACACATGGAATTGGAATCCAGTGACCTAATTCATATCGTATTTATGTATTCTAACACAAACAGTAAGTATTCATATAATGATGATGCTTATTATCAGTCCAGATAGCCTCATTTATAGTACCATTATTACTAATTCTCTTGTCCTTCAGATTTAATATAACGTAGAATTTTGTTAAACTGCTCCTAGTCAATTTTTCAACCTCTGCCAACATATTAACAATATATCAGAATTAAACATGGGACTATATAGTGAGTAGAAATATACTGCTGTAAATGAGCCTTTGTAATTGATTTATTCAATACCACCCTTTCATTTCAATTCCTTTCTCTATGCATCCATCTCTATCTAGATTTAACAATAAGAAATGTTTTCCCTTCTTAAAGTGCGCAGAATGTTCGAAAGATTTGTAACAAGATAATCACTTCAGTGGTAAGAACCATAGCCCATACATATCACTAGCATGAATATACTCTGCAAGTACTCTTTAAGGGCTGGATATCCAAAACTAGTGCAAATTTAATGTGGAGAGTTTTCCATACATTGCCTCTGCATTGATGAAAAGAACCGCCACTCTAATCCGATGCAAGTTCTGCTACAGCAGAAGGAATACCAAACACTAAGATTCGGAGTTAATAAATACCTGAATATAAAAAGGGAGGGCATTCTCAGACTAGAAGTTATAGTTCTCACTAGTGGATAATTTTATTTCTGGTGAGCATCCTTTACATTTGAGGCCTGGTCTGTACAACATATATTTAACCATCTCTTACTACACCTTCAACATCCTGGGGAGATCCATAAAGTTCCTCAACTGTATGTTCAACTTGAGCAATCTTTGACAGTATGGACCACCTAAAATTGTGATCCACTACAAGTGGATCTGAGGAATAATCAATTGTTCTCTTCTCCTCTTAATCCATTAGCACACTCACTGTCATAAAGGCTAGCACCTGCATAACCCTCTAGATCTTCACCATTTGAATCAGATATAAAGATTATAGACTGTCTGATGAAGAGCCCTATCGATTTTCTGGGGTATCCCAATACCTTGACTTGATTTAAGTCTGACTTCTTAGTAACAAAACTCATATCTCGACCAGGGTAGGCCCCAACTAGTGTTTCTCCCAAACCTTTTACAATCTCAGCATAAATCTCCGATGAGTCTCCTATGGATGGGTAAGTTGTATGAATGACAAATGCATAATATGCACTGATTATTTCTTGAACCAAAACAGCCATACAAAGGTCACTATGATCTATTTTTTCCTTTCGTGTGCTAAAATATGCTTTTTCATTCCATTTTGAATCCCAAACCATTTTAATTGCCATCCAAGCTTGTTGCCATCGCTTTTCACCTTAATCATTAGATTCTCATCTTCATCAACCAAGTCATCATGCTCAAACATCCTTGCTCCAAAACTAGACTCCACATGATTTATTATTAGGATCTTATCTTCAGACATTTGGGATGCTGCCAGAAACTGAAATTTTGTTGGAACAGATCTAATGATAACATCTGGCTTCATCTGGGGATGGCATGCTCCCTGTGAGCTACCAGGAACAAGTAGACCTGTGCCTTTCCAATGAAACCATATTTGATAATTACACCCTGTCCTGCCATTCACTACTTTGAAAATAAGAAAAACCAGTGCCTTGTTTCCATTGGGCTGGAGTCTTCATCACAAATATCTGCTACTTAAAAATCTTGAAAACAAACTACTGATTGAATCTTTAAATTATTTTGCAAATTGAAATAATCCATTCACAACAATCTGATCACACTGTACAAACTTAAGGAAATGCTTGAAGCATCAAGCTTATTTATTTACAGCTCCCATTTTAATCATCTGCTTTCTTTTGATTAGGTAAAATCATGCTTCCAATGAATCCATACAAATATTTGACTAACTCGTAAAAATTCTGATCTGGAGATGATGAATAAAGGAGCCCATGGAATATCAAAATTCATTTCAAAAGAAGAGAAAAGCCAACCTTCATTTGAAAAAAACAATCTGACATTTGAGCTGCTCAAAGACTCCATATAATCAACAAATCGATCAATGAAGCTATAAAGAAATACCTCTTGCTGAAGATCAAAATATCTGTGTATATCCTCTTCCTCATAATGGCTGCCACTTTCAGCTACCTGCAAATCTAAACATGGCTGCAAATTGATTTTTTTGCTAATCATAGGTTGTTTGATATTTTCTGCAAATCCAGTATGAAACATGATGAATGTAGGCCTACTGAATTGCAAATATGGTTGCTCAATGTCTTCTACGAATTCAGGATGGTTGATTTCTACACAATGTTGTTTCTCATCAAAATTTGATTCATAGTTGTCATACATCTGTTGGCTGCTTCTCAAATCAACAAAAGGTGATGTAAAGATCTGCTCTTTTTCATCTGAATATTCATCATAGATTGGTATATCTTCAGAGTGATTGGTTGATGCTGATCCCAATCTAGAACTTCAATGTCTTCATCATAAAGTGGAGCATTCTGATTGATTTCTAAAGATGGAGATTTATGTTCTATGATGCTATCATCAACTTTAATATCAGAATTTTGAAAAATTTCTTGTTGTAAAACAGAATTAGAGGAAGATAATAGATCTTCTTCCTTCTTCATAGCATAACCACTAGCTTCATATTTACTACTGGAAGAATCCACTTCTAAACCCTGGATATATAATGCATATCCCCTTCAGCAATGCTCAAAAAGACACTCAGCTGGGTAAATCCTCTTACAATATGAATAAAAGGAATCATGAAAATCTTTCAAAGGGGAAATACTAGAAGCAGGAAGAGTTCTGTACCATTGTCTCGCACAACCATCTAATGAATACATAAACATTTTCATCAATACATCGTCATGATGTATGCTCAACTGATCCATGTATTGATGAAGTTTAATTACATGGTGTGCCGGATTGTCTTCTTCCTTTTCTTGGAATCGCGGAAGAAAATATCCCCATTCATCAATGATAGGTACCATGTTTGGAGAGCCAGGAACATTTGAGAAATTGAGCGGAGCAAATATCTCTGCCAACATAGTTTCAAAATGCTTTGACATCTTGTAAAATCGCCTCTAGATTCTTCAAATATGGAGTCACCCGGTGAATAAATCTGTAGTCAAAATAGTGTCCTGCTCCTATCCACCATCAAGAGATGAATATAATTATTGTCATTCGTTTCTCTGTCCCCAGGAACGATGCCATAAGATGTTATCCCTAAAGTTGAACCTAGAGTACAGGGGTTCAAGCTTAAAGAAATATTTTTCAAAAATATAATTCAATGAAAATCAAGATAAAAACTGGGCTGGTATGTAATCAAAGCTATAGGAAAATCACATAATAATTAAAGAACTGTATAACATAAAACAAGATACAAAATCCAATATCAAAGGAACTACGATCATGAATTTATGAAATGAGACTGACTCTGTTTTTAAAAGTTTAAAAGATAACTGTATTTCACCATAAGAATCATGTAATGGGATTCAATTGACCATATACAAGATAAATCGCAAGAAATACAATTCATAAAATACACAGTCAAATCATAATCATACTCGTATCAAAGCAAAACCTGTATTGAAGATGTAGAGTATTTCATGTCATACAGAATGTTATCAAAACTGGATCTCCATCATTCCAATTGCCACATTTTTTTCAATCTAGTGACTATCCTTATATACAAAATATCTGAGTTTCTAAGATAGTTATCAGATCCTACTTCTATGGATCGAATTTCTTCAAAAATAGAAAAGTCAATCTTCTAAAACTGTTTGCCTTAATTATATGGAGCTCGTTCTAATTTTCTGCCTGAATAATTGGATCTAGAATTAATATACTCTACCATTTGGTATTTGTGTTGACACATGGGATGCTTTGATACTTGAACTCGGTTTCAGGATTTAATACGTAAAAGACCATGGATCCTGGATCCTGTGACTCATGCTAGCCATCTCAGCAATTCCACAATTGTCCTCTAATCAGACCCAATTTCTGCAGCTTTTATATTTAACAAATTTACTGAGCAAACCATACAGTAACATCACAAATGTATTTGTGCTCGCAGTTTCTCTATATGTGGGACACTAATGTTATGGTGTAGAATTTATAGATGACCAACATTATTTACAAGACATGATATGCAAAATGACTTATCAGAGCTTCCAAGTTCCAGAATTAGCAATGGTGGTGGTTTTTATCTAATGAATGCCATTTAGCGATATGTATGGCTTCTTCCTCTAAACTGGGCGTTTTGGTCAGCTTACAACTCCTACGTAAGCCTCAAATATCCGCCAAGCCAAATGCTATACTACACATGGAATTGGAATAGAGTGACCTAATTCATATTGTAGTTTTGTATTCTAACACACACAGTAAGTATCCATATAATGATGCTGCTTATTATCGGTCCAGATAGCCTCGTTTATAGTACCATTATTACTAATTCTCTTGTCCTTTAGCTTTAATATAACGCAGAATTTTGTTAAACTGCTCCTGGTCAATTTTTCAGCCTCTACCAACATATTAACAATATATCAGAATCAAACATGGGCCTATATCGTGAGTAGAAATATATTGCTGCAAATGCACCTTTGTAATTGATTTATTCAATACCGCCCTTTGATTTCAATTCCTTTCTCTATGCATCCATCTCCATCTAGATATAACAATAAGAAATATTTTCCCTTCTTGAAGTGCTCAGAATGTTCCAAAGATTTATAACAAGCTAATCACTTCAGTGGTAAGAACCACAACCCATACATATCACTAGCATGAATATACTCTGCAAGTACTCTTTAAGGGCTGGATATCCAAAACTGGTGCAAATTTAATGTGGAGAGTTTGCCATACATTGCCTCTGCATCAATGAAAATAACTACCACTCTAATCCGATGTAAGTTCTACTACAACAGATGGAATACCAGACACTAAGCTTCGGAGTTAATAAATACCTGAATATAAAAAGGGAGGGCATTCTCAGACTAGAAGTTATAGTTATCACTAGTGGATAATTTTATTTCTGGTGAGCATCCTTTCATTTGAGGCCTGGTCTACACAACATAGATTTCACCATCTTTTACTACACCTTCAACATCCTGGGGAGATCCATAAAGTTCCTCAACTACATGTCCAACTTGAGCAATCTTTGACAGTATGGACCGCCTAAAATTTTGATCCACTACAAGTGGATGTAAAGAATAATCAATTGTTCCTTTCTCCTCTTCATCCATTGGCACACTGTCATAAAGGACAACACCTACATAACCCTCTAGATCTTCACCATTTGAATCAGATATGAAGACTACAGACTGTCTGATGAAGAGCCCTATCGGTTTTCTAGGGTATCCCAATACCTTGACTTGATTTAAGTTTGACTTCTTAGTAACAAAACTCATAGCTCAACCAGGGTAGGCCCCAACTAGTGTTTCTCCCAAACCTTTTACAATCTCAGCATAAATATCTGATGAGTCTCCTGTGGATGGGTTAGTCGTATGAATGACAAATGCATAATCTGCACTGATTATTTCTTGAACCAAAATGGCCATACAAAGGTCACTATGATCTATTTTTGCCTTTCGTGTGCTAAAATATGCTTTTTCATTCCATTTTGAAGCCAAAACCCTTTTAATTTCCATCCAAGCTTGTTGCCATAGCTTTTCAGCTGAATCATTATATTTTCATCTTCATCAACCAAGTCATCATGATCAAACATCCTTGCTCCAAAACTAGACTCCACATGAATGATTAATAGGCTCTTATCTTCAGACATTTGGGATGCTGCCAGAAACTGAAATTTTGTTGGAGAAAATCTGATGATAACATCTGGCTTCGTCTGGGGATGGCATGTTCCCTGTGAGCTTCCAAGAACAAGTACACCTGTTCCTTTCCAATGAAACCATCTCTGATAACTACACCTTTCCCTGCAAATCACTGCTTTGAAAATAAGAAAAACTAGTGCCTTGTTTCCATTGGGTTGGAGTCTTCATCACAAATCTTTGCTACCTAAAAATATTAAAAATGAACTACTGATTGAATCTTTAAACTATTCTACAAATTGAAATAATCCTTTCACAACAATCTGATCACACTGTACAAACTTAAGGAAATGCTTGAAGCATCAAGCTTATTTATTTACAGCTCCCATTCTCATTTCAAAAGAAGAGAAAAGCCAACCTTCATTTGACAAAAACAATCTGACATTTGAGCTCCTCAAAGACTCCATATAATCAACAAATGGATCAATGAAGCTATAAAGATATACCTCTTGCTGAAGATCAAAATATATGTGTATATCCTCTTCCTCATAATGGCTTCCACTTTCAGCTACCTGCAAATCTAAACATGGCTGCAGATTGATTTTTTTTCTAATCATAGGTTTTTTGATATTTTCTACAAATATAGTATGAAACATGATGAATGTAGGCCTACTAAATTGAAAATATGGCTGTTCAATGTCTTCTTTGGATTTAGGATGGTTGATTTCTACACAATGTTGTTTCTCATCAAAATTTGATTCATAGTTGTCATACATCTGTTGGTTGCTTCTCAAATCAACAAAAGGTGATGTAAAGATCTTCCCTTTTTCATATGAATACTCATCATAGATTGGTATATCTTCAGAGTGAATTGGTTGATGCTGATCCCAATCTAGAACTTCAATGTCTTCATCATAAAATGGAGCATTCTGATCGATTCCTAAAGATGAAGATTTATGTTCTATGATGCTATCATCAACTTTAATATCAAAATTTTGAAAAAGTTATTGTTGTAAAACAGAATTAGAGGAAGATAATAGATCTTCTTCCTTCTTCATAGCATAACCACTAGTTTCATCTTTACTACTAGAAGAATCTACTTCTAAACCCTGGATATATAATGCATATCCCCTTCAACAATGCTCAAAAAGACACTCAGCTGGGTAAATCCTCTTACAATATGAATAAAAGGCATCATGAAAATATTTCAAAGAGGAAATACTAGAAGCAGGAAGAGCTCTATACCATTGTCTCGCACAACCATCTAATGAATACATAAACATTTTCATCAATACATCTTCATGATGTATGCTCAACTGATCCATGTATTGATGAAATTTAATTACATGGTGTGTCGGATTGTCTTTTTCCTTTTCTTCGAATCGCAGAAGAAAATATCCCCATTCATCAATGATAGGAACTGTGTTTAAAAAGATAGGAACATTTGAGAAATTGAGCAGAGCAAATCTCTGTGCCAACATAGTTTCAAAACGCGTTGACATATTATAAAATTGCCTCTGCATTCTTCAAACATCGAGTCGCCTGGTGAATAAATCTGTAGTCAAACTAGTGTCCTGCTCCTATCCACCATCAAGATCTTGATCTAATCATTGTCATTCTTTCCCGGGGAAGATATCCTTTCGTTTCTCCGTCCCCGGCAACGACGCCAGAAGATGTTATCCCTAAAGTTGAACCTAGACTATAGGGGTTCAAGCTTAAATAAATCTTTTTCAAAAATATAATTCAATGAAAATCAAGATAAAAACTGGGCTGGTATGTAATCAAAGCTATAGGAAAATCACATAATCATTAAAGAACTGTATAACATAAAACAAGATACAAAATCCAATATCAAAAGAACTATGGTCATGAATTTATGAAATGAGACTCACTCTGTTTTTAAAAGTTTAAAAGATAATTGTATTTCACCCTAAGAATCATGTAATGGGATCCAATTGACCATATACAGGATAAATCATAAGAAATACAATTCATAAAATACACATTCAAATCATAATCATACTCATATCAAAGCAGAACCTGTATTGAACATGTAAAGTATTTCATGTCATATAGAATGTTATCAAAACTGGATCTCCGTCACTCCAATTGCCACCTTTTTTTCAATCTAGTGGCTATCCTTATATACAAAATATCTAAGTTTCTAAGATATTTATCAGACCCTACTTCTATGGATCAAATTTCTTCAAAAATAGAAAAGTCAATCTTCTAAAACTGTCTTCCTTAATTATCTGGAGCTCGTTCTGATTTTCTGCCTGAATAATTGGATCTAGAATTAATATACTCTGCCATTTGGTATTTGTGTTGACACGTGGGATTCTTTGATACTTGAACTCGGTTTCAGGATTTAATACTTAAAAGATCATGGATCCTGGATCCTATGACTCATGCCAGCCATCTCAGCAATTCCACAACCGTCCTCTAATCAGACCCAATTTCTGCAACTTCTATATTTAACAAATTTATTGAGCAAACCATACAGTAACATCGCAAATGGATTTGTGCTCACAGTTTCTTTATATGTGGGGCACTAATGTTGTGCTGTAGAATTTCCAGATGACCAACTTTATTTACAAGACATGATCTGCAAAATTACTTATCAGAGCTTCCAAGTTCTGAAATTAGCAATGGTGGTGGTTTTTCTCTGATGAATGTCATTTAGTGCTATGTATGGCTGCTTCCTCTGAACTGGGCATTTTGGCCAACTTACAACTCTTGGGTAAACCTCAAATTTCCGCTAAGCCAAATATACTACACATGGAATTGGAATCGAGTGACCTAATTCATATCATAGTTCTGTATTCTAACACACACAGTTAGTATCCATATAATGATGTTGTTTATTATCGGTCCAGATAGCCTCATTTATAGTACCATTATTACTAATTCTCTTGTCCTTCAACTTTAATATAGTGCAGAATTTTGTTAAACTACTCCTGGTCAATTTTTCAGCCTCTGCCAACATATTAACAATATATCAGAATCAAACATGGGCCTATATAGTGAGTAGAAATATACTACTGCAAATGAGCCTTTGTAATTTATTTATTCAATACCGCCCTTTGATTTCAATTCCTTTCTCTGTGCATCCATCTCTATCTAGATATAAAAATAGGAAATATTTTCCCTTGCCTTAGATGGTCTTATCTCGAAATCAATGGAATGTTGAAGAAAAACAAAAGGATTTTCCTGCCATCCTTCTTATTTCCCTTTTATAAGGTTTTCTCTTCCCTAAAGTCCTAGGTCAAATTGGCTAAAACTAATAAAATATACACAAGGTAAAAGGCATCCAAGATCACCCAATTTTCATACCACCAAACTAAAATCCTACAAAGCTATAAGTTGAATATTTTCTTTAATAATTGTTATTTAATCCTATATAAGTTGAAATATAAAGAAATTGTTGACATTCTAAGTCAAATAAGTCCAAGCATAATGGACAA
>LPNX011160181.1:6902-23004 GCA_001517045.1 Pseudotsuga menziesii | reverse complement strand
CTTGTTATCCTCCTTAATCCATTTTTTGTTATGAAGTCATAGGTCAATTTAGCAGTGATAATCCCATTTTTTTTTCTTTTATGGCTAAGCTAATTTATCTTCTTTAGCTTTCAGTCTAACTCCTGGCTTCTTCAGGACAAAAATATAAGTATCGCAATGCATATCCCAATCACCAGTAAGCTCCACATCTCTAAAATTGATCCAATATCCACCCTTCCAAATTGACCATTTAGGTCTCTTTATCCGATCCTTAGTTTTTAATCCAATCAACTCTAGATGATCAATAATTTTCTATTACAAAACAAAAATATCTTTATCACCAACAAAAGGATCCAACCCAATAATAACATTTTTCCCATTTCCAATATCCCAACTGATCCACTTTTTAGCGAAAAATTTAAGAAAATTGTTCCAAATTATTGAGGCTCAATTTAAATCAACTTCTGTCAATCTGAACCAACTGTTAACAAACCTTTTCTTCAAATATTTGGTTTTCATCACCATACTCCACAAGCCTTTATCAAAAAGACGTCTCCACATGCTTTTTAAGCAAAGCCTTGCTATTAAATCCTCTCCTATTTTTAATGCCCCATCTACCCATGTATTTAGGAATAGTAAGTCGTTCCCAAGAGACCAAATGAAACTTCCTTTCATTTCCTATCCCTACCCACAAAAAATGAATTTTTCTTCTCTGATGGTGTTTATAATCGATTTTGGAAGCATGATAAGAGAACACCAATAGACTGGAATACTTTGCAAAGTTGCCTTGATTAATGTAATTATGCCTCCCATCGAAAGGTATATATAGGACCAATTTGATATTATTTTCTCTATCCTCTTTATCAACCAAAACCAATCCTTCACACGGTAGTTATTAGGTTTTAAAATATAACCCAAATATCTAAAACCATCCTCCATCTGTTCAAACTTAAACTGAAAAAGTTTGTTAAGTTTTGTCACAGACTTTGATTAAACCTTATGGGTATCTATACAATTTTTTTTAGCATTGATTTCCATACATGTAGCATTGCAGAAAATATCCAATACAGCATGAAGAACCTCCCAATCCTTAATGTTATCCAACCCAAAAAAATTACATCATCTATGAAAAGAAAATGAGTCATTTTTACATCCGCTAAGAAATTTATACATGATAAAAGACCTTATTTGCAGGATTTTGAAACCATTTTGTTTTAACACTTCAATCATTAGTAAAAATAACGAAGGTGACAAAGGACATCCCTACCCTAGACCTCTTGAGCTTCTGAAGAAAGAGGTTGGTGATTTGTTTATCAATCATTAGTAAAAATGAAATATGATTGTACTTTTATTAACACAATATTTTTCACAATGACAACTATTTTATTCCAATGATGGTTTAATTTATTATTATTATTTTTTTTTTTTTGCATTTTCATGGTATTGACTATGGATACGATGATTTAAACATATAATTTTCAGGAAAGGTTTATTTCGTTGTTATATTTTCTTATCTTCGCATTTTAGGGAATTTAACTTATTTGTTAAACTCGATCATAATTAATAATAATAATAATAACTAAATTATTGGTGTTATTGTAAATATAAATTATAAATTATTTATATTTTTTAATGATATATAAATTTATTTTATTGTGTTATATATGATGTAACATCTCCTAAATTACAAAAAATAAATAAATAAAAATTATTATATGTAAATCGGTAATTTTTCTAAGAAGATAAATCCATGAGATGTTATATTTTACGCTATATCAATTGTGACAATAAATCGAATGTGACATAAATTGACTGCAGGACGTAAAGACTATGTTTAGTGTTTTCAATAACATGTCCTTTCACGATATTACTTTGATGTGTAAAAATAATCACTACTTATTTGTCGTAAAACTTTGTATATATTTTTTTGTCAGTTAAATTCGTTGTAAAAATTGTTTTGTTCTTTGTTATGCTCATGAGTTTTTGGAATGATGAGGCGCGACGGCTGCTCCGCGGCTAGGGCCAAACCCTAGCCGCCCTGCGTCCTCCAGGCTGCGTGCGGCCCTACGGCTCTTCCCTGCGAGTCCATTGAAGCTACATCCTCCGCGTCCAGCAGTGCTGCACTCTGGAGCTGCGTTTTCTGCCTTTCTCATCCGCGTTTTTTTGCTGCGTTTTTCGCCATGCATTCCTCCGGGGGTCGGGCCATGGATCCGGTGGAGGCTTTCAGAGTTCTTGTTAGATCTGCAGGCCCTAGGGCAAAGGCCTCCCCTCCTGCCAAGTTTGTTAAAAAGATGGAAGAGATCCCTTCTGTGGAGCTCTCCCCTTCTGATCCGTGCCGCATGGCCCTTATGCTCTCAGAAAAATCCCTCATTGGCAAGTTCACTGGTCTGTGGCCCAATCCCAAAGCAGTGGATCAATGGATAGCAGAACGTTGGAGCTCCCTGGCGCCCTCCCATATCTCTCTATGTGCTGCAGGAAGAGGGTATTTTGTGTTTATCTTTGAGAACAAAGAAGAGCGGGATCTAATCTTCAGATCTGGACCATACTTTATGGGATCGAGGGGGCTGTTCTTAGCTCCTTGGTCTCTGGATTTCAATCTTGAAGCAGAGATCACGGCTGCCCCGGTATGGGTCCGGCTCCCCCATCTTCCTCTTCATCTTTGGGGGAAAAGCTCCCTTGCTGATATAGGAAACAAGCTAGGCCGTTTCCTGGATAGCGCGGAACCTAAAGGGGATCAGTACACCTGTGCGCGCATCTGTGTTGAGGTCAATCTCGAGAAAGGGCTCCCGAAAGCCCTTCATCTCACCCTGGGCGAATGGAGTCACATCCAAGAGCTGGACTATGAGCATATTCCCTTCAAGTGCCTCCGGTGCCATGTTTACGGTCATTTTGCGAAAAGCTGCCCCAAAGCCCCAGTGACGGTGGCTCCTCCCCCGGCCAATGGGGCAGAATTCCAGCCAATTGCCAATAGGCGAAGGGCTCCCCGGAAAAAGGACTCCAAATCAGATGTGCCCACTGCATAAGAATCTGCCCCAGCCAATAAAAACAGATTTGAAGCCCTTCAAGAACTTGATGACCAGGAGCCAGAAGCAGCAGTAGCGGCTGAAGAGACGTTGGAGCCAGGTTCAGGCCAGGAAAAGGAAGCACCAGCAGCAGAAGGGGTTTCAGAAGTGCGTATCCCCCCTGGTACCGTGGAAGACCCCATGCCTGAGTCCCTTAGCTCGAAGAAAGATCCCATCGATTTGGGCGGCGAGACCTCAGCCCAGGTAGGCCTGGCATCCTTGGTCCCTTCCACAGAGGAAACCTCCGACTCTGAAGACTTTTCCGCTCCTTCTCCTCCCCTCACTAGAGGACGCAAGACGAACAAGGAACGCAGAGAAAAGGAAGCAGCCTCAAACATCAGTGCGGGCTCTCAGAAGAAACTGGATCCTTTCATTAAAGGACATCCCTCTCTGCCGGTTTAATGCTATGCTTCTGTATTTTTCTCTGCTCACAATTTGTGAGAGTCTACTCTTGTAAGCAGTACTTTTCTCGAAATAGCTACAGGAACATTTGGGATTCATTTCTCAAAGATCTTTTAATAAGGCTGACTGTTTTATTTGAGGCCAGCAGCCTTCTTTCTCAGAATTTCTCCTTGTAAGCTTGGTTGGGCTACAGCCTTTTTTAAAATTTATAAAAATTTTCTGTTTCTGTTAAAAAAAAAAATTGTTTTGTTCTTCAGTCTTTGACCCTACCTATCAACTAGGAAGAGGAGGGTCTCAGGTCTTACTTAGCCTCTATGGCTAATCCAGAACCCTTGTTTTTCTTGTGTAGGTGAAGGTGACTAAGCTTAAAGCTTCCCAGGTAAGAAGGCAAAGTCCTAAACTAGGGTACACCATACATCCTAAGCAAAGGTGTGAAAACAAGGGGTCATAACTAAACATATCATATGTTACATCATGTACCAAACTTTGTAACACAACTTAACAACTTGTAATCACGTGGAACTATGCAAAAAGTGTCTAAACTCTTAACTGTAAAGAAGGTTGACTAAATGAAACAAAATGGAGGTTGACAAGACTTGTAAGGGTCATGAGTTTAATGTTTTCACATGCAGGCCAGGTGGAGGCCTTAATTGCACCAGCTGGCAGCAATTGGACATAATACAAAACCTAGGGGTTTATGGCGCCTTGGTGTAAGAGCTTGACTTCTCGATGAAGTTTGTAAAGGGATCATTTGTTCTTTGTTCGGCCTCTCTGGTCTCTGTTTGCTCGTCTATTTAGCTCCTCTGTGCATAATCGATGGTGGAGGAGTCGGGATTCTCGACCCTCAACCTCCTTACTCCTTGTCTACAAACCTAGGGTTGTTTACGTGGCTCTATTCAGGCTAAGGAAAATAATGCTGGAGATTGGGTTCTTGCTGTTGAGAGTGACCTAGTTAAAACATTCGACAAGTAAGAGTCTTTAATTTAGTTCTTAAGTTTTCTGTTTTCAGCTTTAACTTAATTTTGTTAATAAACGACCTCTGTAACGTTTATGTGCAGTCTAGGCTCTTCGCGAATGGACTGTGGATATTAGTTCAAGGTGGGGTTAAAGACTTCAGTCCGGGTAAGACCTGTTACCTTACCCTTCGTGGCTCTATGGCGTGTATCATCGTGGCTTGTTCTGCATTCACCCCATGTCATGAACTGGAAGTCCATCCGTGCTTGTCCTTTGCAGCGTGAAAGTGGTAATCCTCTTTGGTAGCCGTGAAGCCTTTCTATAAAAGAAAGTTTTGTATGATCGAAAGCAGAGTCATTTTTATGTTGAAGAATAGTCCTACGACTGTCTCTACATAAATGTAATTAATCTCTAGTTTTGTTGTTGTTTTTTATAAAACTACAATGCGGTCATGAGGCCTTTACTTTGTCACATTTGTTTTTGAGAAACCACTGTTAAATTGATACTGTTGTTTTACTAAAACATGGAATTTTTTTATTATAAAATGAAGCAGCCTATGAGGGCTTTTATCATGTTTTTAAATAGCACTTTTGTAGATTTGTTTGATGGCGAAAATTGATATGGTCGTGAGGTTTTTACTTAGCTTTTTCATTTTTTTTCAAGAGAGGCCGTAAGGCCCTTACTTTGTTTCTTTTTTTCCTTTGAAACAGACCATGAGGCCACTACTAAGTTGATTCAAGTTGTTAGAGACGATTTTTGTTTTCTTTAAAAGAAATACTACACTGAGAGGTCGTTGTTCTGTTCTATTTATAATGTAGTGTATAGATGGAGAGACTCCGATGGGATTTGAATATGGGATTCAATCTTTGGTCTCCTGAATGAAAAATATGAATGGTTAAACAAGTCGTGAGGTTATTGTTAAATTGATTAAGGTTTTTACTGTTCTATATTTAAGTTTAAGCCATAAGGTTGTTATGATAATTCTTGTATGATTGAAAACAATTGATAATATTAAAGGGGTCTTCAGCCTGTCACTGGCACTGAGGCCTGTCGATGATCTCGATTTAGTATTTTTGTTTAACAATTTTTAGTCTGTTTAACTTATCTATAACCAGGTTTTTGGTTTGTGAGGCCATAACTTGGCCATAGAATGAAATTTTGATTCATCTATGATATAATGATTGCAGGTTTTTAGGCATAAATAAAAGGGTTTATAAGACCTATTTATTTAGCTAGTTTGTTAAAATAAAACATCGAAGGGAGACTATAAAGTTTCGGAAGAAGTTATGTTTTGATAAAATGCTTTTAAACATTTTTGAAGAAAAATAAGTGAAGTTGTAAGGCCATTTAAGAGATTCTTTAATTGGTTGAGTTGGTAAAAGTACTTCTATGAGATAGTGTTTAATAACAATATATATATTCTATGCAGTTATAAAGATCGGTAAAGATCTTGTTTAAACTCTAAACTCGGATTTTAACTTATGTATGGAAACTTAATATTATTAGTTTGACGTATCATAACTAGTACTTGATGGGAAGGAAGAGTACAGTTTATACACTAATGGTTTATCCTAATTGTGAATGGAATAATTGACTTTAACCAAGAAAGTAATAATCATCAGAAACTGATTTTAAAAGAAAGTGGAAAAGTAATCATAGCTTTTCTTACAGCAAAACTATATTGCAAACAGTTACTATTTAAACTCTATAGATACTAAACATACTTCAACAAACAGTACAGATATAGAATTAAATTATAGATATTATAAACAGTTAGAACCTAGATAATTTGTTGAAGGGGGACAAACACCTAAAGGAGACTGTTTCACCCAGCCGTCTCCTGAAGCAACCAAGATTACATGCTTAGGACCCCCGAACCTATTCACTGAACCACTAGGATGAAGATCACTGGATAATAGCCCACACAACAACTTGTTGTAACTTAGCACTCAGTAGCAGACTTAACTCAACAATTCCACTTTAGCTATCCCCTCATCAAATTCCTTGTGTGCCTAACTTTTCAGTTTGCAGTGGTCACAAGGTTCATTCCCTTAGAAACATAATGTAGTAGTGATCATTCTACTCAATTTGATGGTATTTATAAGATTGCCCAGGTATTTGGGTCAATTTTGGAATTAAATGAGCCACCAGCTCAGTTCCCCCTCTCAGAGAACATGACCACAATTTTAGGGATTATGCTTTGTGCAACAGCTAGAAAGTGAAATGCTAGTGCTGCGACTTGTCAACCAGCCTTCTACAGCTGCTCATTCCTCCTAGTGGGTTAGTGAACACTCATTCAACAGTCTCATTTAGATAAGTGTCTCTTCTATTTAATTATTAAAATAAATAATTCTTCAATTACACTCATCCTTGACCAACTTGGTCATAAAAACTTTACAATAAGATTAACATAATGCTTTATGGAATAAATAAAAAATTTATTTTTCAGTTCTAGATGTGTTACATATTAATGATAATTTGTTTGAACTATTTGTTTCATTAACTAAAAATTATAACATTCTTGTAGGCGTCATGTATATTTGGTCATGGATTGTGAAAATAAAGACAGCCATATCATTTATATTTCACTTAAATTTATTTGAACTTAGTTCACTTGATAAGACATAAATGATAATTTGAAATAACAAACATAAACCATTATTCATTTGGACTTTTTCATTGTTATGAATTTTCATATATATATATATATATATTTAAATTGGGTTTAATTTATTTGATTATAAACTAATAATTAAAATGTAATGTGTATAGTTTAAAAATAGTAGTTTAAAGGTTGTAATGATATAATATTACTATTATTTGTAATTAGCTTATCTTTTATTTTTAATATTTTTATATAATTTTAATTATTAATATAATAATTAATCATATTTTCATTATCATTTAATGATAATTAACACAAATCAAAATATTTTAATTAGAGTGATTTTATTTAGTTGAACTGAATTATAAATAAAAGAATTAGAATCACATCTATTAGTTATGAAAATTACATAATCTAAATGTTATGGGTATTTAAGGATGATGAATCTATTTATAAATTCAAAAGTACAATTTAGACACTTACAACTTTGGATTTTTCTAAAAAGAATGATTTTTCTGAAAAGAATTACTTCATTTTGACCAAAATCCATTAAAAAGTCCAAAACATAGAATAAATAGACTGCTTAGTAAAATTTGGATTTTTCTAAAAAGAATACTGGATTTTGACCAAAATCTATTAAAAAATCCAAAACATAGAATAAATAGACTGCTCCATTAATTAAATATAACAGTTAAAAATAAGTTACTTTGGACTTTTCATTAATATACTCTTATCTTTGAGGTGGACTTACTTCATTTGGTTAAATTAATCATAATTTGGTTACCTTAATTTTTTAGTGTTAAGTAGTCTTACTTTTATTGGATTTTGTTTTTGACAAAATCTTGTATATGATAGTTGTTAAAATTTCATAATCTGGGTGTTCTTAGGATATTTGAGTATGTTAAATCTATTTATGCATTTAAAAACTTAATTTACACATTTCAAAATTCAAATTTTGAAAAAAAAATTAATAAAATTTTCCTTAAAATCTCTTGGAAAAGTTCAAAACCTCTAACAAATATACTACTCCATAATTAAATTATAGATAGTATAATTAAAAAAATAATACACATAATGAAATAAAATAATATTATTTCATTATTATTTTATATTATTTAAATTCTACTTTATTTAATAAGGAAAAAAAAAGACAATTTTGGGTGCAAGTTTTGTTTATAAATATAAATGGTTATGATAGTATTTTTTATATATAAAAAGTTATGGTAATGTAGCTTTTGTTATAAACATAAATTATTATAGTGATCTAGTGACGAGGGTTAGTTCAAGTAAGTTAGAGAGGGTTACTTGAACTAACCCTCGTCACTAGAGCACTATAATAATTTATGTTTAAGTAAGTTAGAGAGGCCATTTCTTGAGGAAAATTGAGAGGAGAAACTTGGTTAGAGGTAAATTTTCTTGTAACTGATTAGTTTCAAAAATATAGGTTGGATGGGAGCGATGGGAGAGCGAGGGTTTGTCGCCTGCAGGTTGAAGGAGGAAGGCGGCATTTACAGTCTTCAGGAAGGATGGCACCGGTTTATGCATGCCTTCTAGGTACTGGCCATTCCGTTAACTGTCTTTTATTTGTTTTTTCTGCTACGGTATGGCTTTTTATTGATGGGTATTCAGCCTCTGGTGGTCTTCGTATTTTTTGTTGGGTTTCTGGTCTTCGTTCTCCCTGCTCTGTCTTGGGTCTTTCCTGGATTTGCTTGATAAGCCATTATCGGGTCTCGGCTTCGACTTGGCTTTTTGTTTAACAGTCTTCGTTGGTCTTTGTATTGTCTAACGGGGTTGCTATCCTTGGCACATTCAACCCTGTTTCGACTTGAGTTCTCGCTGGATTGCTTGACCCCTTGGATTTGCCGCTACCAGCGACTGGAGTCCCTCCTCATGAATTGAGGACTAGTACCAACCAGTTTAAAAGAAGTGGGAATTGTACATATTTGTCGGTATTGGCTCGGTCTTGCCTCCCGGTGCATGACTGGTTCTGATTTTTGAGTTTTTTACCACCTTTTCTAGCGTCATCTGTGTTTTGATTATCCTTCTCTGGATATGGGGGAGTTTGTTTGTCCTTGCATTTGACTTTTCTTGGACTGAAAGTGACTGTCAGAGCTTGAGGTTTATTTAGGGTTTGACTTCCTTCTTCAGGCGGCTTGGGGTCTATCCTATACCTTTTGTGGTTGATGGTGTTTGTTGACTTTTGCACCCTTGTTGTCTTTTTGTCCGAAGGCTCGAAGGTTATGATGAGGGTTCTAACCCATATTTTCTGATGATGACACCCTAACCGGGGTTTGCCTCTTGGGAAGTTTATGGTGTCTGTGTTACCCCTCTCTTTTGGAATCTTTAGTGTTACTTATGGTCTGTCCTGTACCTTTCGTGGCCGATGATGTTTGTTGACTTCTGCACCCATTCTTTTTCCTGTCGGAAGGCTCAAAGGTTTTGATGAGGGTTCTAACCCAGATTCGTTGCTGATGGCACCCTAATCGGGGTTTGTCTCCTGGGAAGTTTATGGTGCCTGCGGTTTCCTTTTGTTTCTTTTTTGTTTTTTCCTTGGAAAATGGTTATTTTCTTGATGGTTATTCCTATCCCTTTATCGTTTTTTTGGTGCCCGCGCCATGTCTAAAAGTCTGAGGGTTTACTGTGGGTTATTAACCCTGATTTGTTGACGACGCCATATTAACCGAGGAGCGATCTTGGGTCGCTTGTGATGTTTGAGGTTTATTTTTGGTTCATGTTCGATTGATTTAGCAGATTCTTGAAGTCCATCCATCTTTTCTGATGTTGGAGGCCCATAATGGGTCCCCCGACCCTCAAGCTAACCATGTATACACTCGCTTTTAGCGTCGTAGGAAGGCAAAGGCATATAAAATTTTGGAGGGGAAGTTGCGTTATGTGGTCGGCTGTGATATCTATATGGATAGAGTGGAAGCATTGAGTCGTCGTGTGTTAATAGGAAGGTTGGAATATGTTTCTATGGAAAAAAAGGATTGGTTCTCTTCGGCTTCCGAGCATTGGAAGCCATTTTTGACCTACGTTCCTGCTATCAGCTTGCTGGTTTGGGGCTGGGTAGTATTTGTCTTCTTAGAGGATGTGCACGCTACAGAGGTATTAACCCATCTATGGAGAGTAGGAAATGGATCTCTGGTATTAGATCGTTGGCACGTAAACTTTGATCCTGCGCGGGAAAGAATATAGAAGAGGCATCTGTGGGCTATTCTCCCGGGGCTCCCATTCCCGCTTTGGAACCGATCCTTATTGGAAGGAGTTGGTAATACTATAGGTCGATTTGTCACGTTAGAGGATGATTTCATCAATTCCTTTGATAAAAGAAAGGCAAAAATTTTAGTAGAAATGGATATCACAAAAGGCCTTCCAGTAGAGGTTGAGATACTCTGTTGAGATCGACTGTTTATACAGCGTTTGGATTTTCAAGGAATCCCCTTTAGATGTAGTGTTTGTCGAGAGATGGGCCATTTACGACGAGCATGTCCATCTTTGCGAAAGGAGCCTTTTAAGAGTTCTTTGTCGGAGGCTGTTGCAAACTCCTCTCCTTTGAAATCGCCTTCCCAGGTATGTAATACACCGGTTCAAATTGTCTCCTCAATTGGTAACTGGAAAAATGCTTGCTCTTTATTTGAGGATGCGTCGGACCGTGATTTAGCTCTGATTGATTCTGTGATTAGTAGTAGAGGTGCTTCTAAGCTTCAAAGCGCCTCTCCTCCCCCAGTCAGTTCTCCTCCTCGCTCCTGTGTTAATTCGAGGGAGACTGACCCAGTTGATACTTCGAAACTTTCATTATTGGAGCCCTTTCCTTCGTCCCCTGTTGTTTTCCCTCTTCCCGCTCCGGTTTCTCCCTCTCGGGTTCCTATTACAATTCAGTTAGAAGCCTCTCCAAGCTTTCCCCCCTTGACTTCTCGTCCCTTGGAAGGCGTTGCCCCCTCTCCTTTGTTCTTTGAGGCTGACTTCCCACCATTAGTAAAATCTAGGCCCTCGACTTTAGGAATGCCTCCTCATAGCCCTGTAGCATCCCCTTCCTTTGCAGACCCTTCATTGCAAAAATCTTTGAGTATTTTCTCAGATAAGACGCCTCTTTCCCCCTCGGTTCTCCCTCTCGACTCAATTCGTTTTGAGAATGTTACTATAAGAAGGAAGAAAAAGTCTTCTAAGCCCCCTTTTGATTCGATTGACTTAGCCCCGGCTCCTTATACTCCTTTATCCATGAGATTAAAAGCAGCAGCACGTACTCTCTCCTCTCCTCCTCAATGGGTCCTTAGAGCTTCGACCCCTCAATCTCCAGATTCCTAATGCGTATTCTTACCTTGAATATCTGTGGTTTGGGGGGTTTTGCCAAGCAAAAAATCCTCTGTCATTTACTGTTGTCTCTCTCACTTGATGTAGTTCTCCTTCTGAAAACTATGACTAGTCCTTACCCTGCTTGATTTTCCTTTTCTAAACTCTGCCTGGGCTGGGAGTTTTGTGCCCTTAGCTCCAATGGCCTCTCTGGAGGAATTCTCTCTGGTTGGAATCTGAAACTCATTAAATGCAAAGCTTTTCATACTGCTGCTGGTATTTTACTTAAAGCTACAATCTGGGGTTCTTCTATCAATCTCTCTATCCTAAACTTCTATGGTCCTTACAACAATCGTGACTCTTTCTGGAATGCTGCAGCAATGGGTGGTCTCCTATCTCTGCCTAATCTCATCTTGGCTGGGGATTTGAATCTAACTCTGAATGCCTCAGAAATTTGGGGATCCAAAGTGCATCCTGATCCCTTGGGTTATTTTTTCTCAAAGCTTTTCTCTGATCATCATTTAGTGGATGTGGCACCATCCTGTGCTGGCCCTACCTGGAGGAATGGAAGGATAGGGGAAGATGGTATTTCTAAAAGGCTTGATCGTTTTTTGTTATCGGATCAGTTTGTCAGCTCACTGCCCAAGTATTGGGTCTGGGCTCACAGATGTGGGATTTCTGATCACTTCCTTGTTGTATTTGAATGGATAGATCATCAAAGTCCTTGTGCCTATCCTTTTAAGTTTAATCAATCTTGGTTAGACAATGAGGATTTTATTCAGATGGTTCGTGCTGAATGGCCTCTTATTCAATCGAACCCCTCTATGGATGCTATGAATGATCTCTCTTTTAGACTTCAAACTCTAAAATAAAAGGTTAAAACTTGGACTAAAACTGAAGCTTTAAAGATGAAGGATAAGTCTGCTGCTCTGGAAGAGGAAATAAGTACACTTCTCCTTTCTTCTTAGTCAGCAATCTTAAATCAAGAGCAGCAACTAAAATTGAACTCTCTCAAAGAAGCTCTCCAAAAGGTGACAGATCATGAACTTTATTCTGCAAGACTTCAAAGTAGGATTACCTGGGCTCAAAAAGGGGATGCTAATACTAAGTATTTTCATGCGGTGGCTTCAGCTCGAAAAAATCATAATGCTATTTTGGAGTCTTCAAGATGATTTGGGAAATTGGGTTTCAGATGATCAAAGTCTTAAAACCCTTGGTATTCAATATTTCAAAACTATGTTTGAAGACGATAATTTGACAAACCTGGAAGCCCAGCTGAAGGTTATTCATCTTTTTCCTTCTTATATTAGTACGGAGGAAAAAGAAGCTTTTACAAGACCTGTCACTATCTTGGAAGTAGAAAAGGCCCTAAAACTCTTTAAAAAAGATAAGGCTCCAGGCCCGGACGGCTGGCCTGTTGAGTTTTTTTTGTCTTTCTTTGATCTCTTGGGTCCTCTCCTTGTTAATTTGGTGGAAACTGCTAGAATCTCGGGCAGAGTGGCTCCAGCCCTCAATTCTACTTTCCTAGCTCTCATCCCGAAGGTAGACCTGCCTGTCTCATTTGCTGATTTTCGCCCAATCTCTCTCTGTAATATCTGCTATAAACTGATTTCTAACGTTGCAGCTTTGAGGCTTAAACCCTTCCTTGATGCTTCCATTTCTCCTCAACAGTTTGGTTTTCTAAAAAATCGCTAGATCCTCGAACCCATTGCTATTACTCAAGAAGTCTTACATACCGTTAATACTAGAAAAAGATGTGCTCTCATCCTTAAACTAGATTTATCAAAAGCTTTTGACAGAGTTAATTGGACCTTCATCCATCTCTTACTTATTCAAATTGGGGTCCCCCTTGTTGGGGTAAACTGGATACTGGGTTGCATCTCTTCAGCCAACTTTGATGTTCTTATTAATGGCTCCCCTTCCTCATTCTTTCCTGCCTCTCGGGGAATCAGGCAGGGCTACCCTTTGTCCCCCCTTTTGTTCATTCTGGTTATAGAAGGGATTAGTCTTTTGATCAAGGATGCAAAACGGAATGGGAAGATTAAAGGGATCAAAATTTCTTCTCAGCTCTCTCTCACTCATTTACTATTTGTAGATGACGTGATTTTATTTGGTCTGGGTTCTTTTGAGGAGTGGTTGGCCTTCAAAGTCATTCTTGATATCTTTTGTGAGGCCTCAGGTATGAGTATTAATGTGAACAAATCTTGTTTTCTTCATAATGATCTGAATGAGGCAATTCTCCAAAGAATTACAGGTCTTCTCCCTTTCAGATTTGATGATCTTCGGAAAGGTTTTGGTTATCTTGGCTATTTCCTTAAACCGTCATGTTATTTGGTTAATGATTGGCTCTGGTTGGTTTCAAAATTTGAAAAGAAAATTTCTCATTGGACAAATAGGCTCCTTTCCATGGGAGGTCGTTTAGTCCTTATACGATCTGTTCTATCAAGCATGCCAGTCTACTGGATGGCATTGGTTCCGATTCCATCCTCAATATTAGATAAGCTCAGAAAAATGATTTTTTCCTTTCTGTGGGGTTCTTCATCAAAGACTAAAAAATTCCATCTTGCGGAATGGTATCTTTTGGCTCGCCCTACTTCTCATGGTGGCTGGGGAATTAAACATCTTCCTAGCTTTAGTCTTTCCCTAAGGATGAAAAGTTTTTGGCTAGCATTAAATAGCAAGGGCATCTGGCATCTTCTTATTTCTGTTAAATATCTGAAAAATAAGCCACAACATTTATGGTTCAGGGAAAAGAGCTTCATTTATAGAAATGCCTCAATTATTTGGAGGGGATTCATTGCTACTTTATCTTGGATTGGCAAAGGAATCATTTGGAAAGTTGGTAATGGGGAATCCATTAGCCTGGGTGCAGACTCGTTCGTTGGTATGGGATCTTCCTTTACCCTGCCAAGAGATTTGAGAGATTACTTAGAAGACTTTGGCATATGCACTCTAGCTCAAGCTCGTAACCAAACTCCCTTTGCCTCTGGTTACTGGTTCTCAGTGGAAGATCTTGATCTCGTTGGTGAATGGAAAGCTGTCTGGGATAATTATATAAGAGGTTTGGAATATGGCCGCATTCGACTCTCTGATCAAAATGATATTCTATTGTGGTCTCACAATAATTATATAGGGCCATTAATTGCTGCTGAAGGTTATAATTGTGTATTCTCTGATAACTGTTCAGAGATAAGTGACAAAGTTCTGGAAATTATATGGACTCTGATTATTCCTCTGAAATTAAAATGCTTTATCTGGTTAATGATAAGAAAGAAGATTTTAACCTGGGAGCAATTGCAGAGGAGAGGTTTCAATGGGCCCAGTCACTGTGTTCTCTGCGAAGGTAATCTGGAAGATATTCAACATCTATTTTTTTAGTGTCCTTTCTCTGTTCGTATTTACTCTCATTTTGAGGATAAGTACAGGTGCTCTTTTCCAATTTTCAGCTCTGTCCATTCCTATTTGGACCAATGGTTTTCTTCCTCTGCGCGATCTGCTCCCTACAGATACTTGCCTCTATTTATTTTTTGGGGAATCTGGCTCCTCCGGAATCACTGTTTATTTGAAAGCAAGAGACCGTCTTTCTCTGCTCTGATTTCCAGGATTGAAGGCTTGGTAAATTCTTACCCTGTGCCTATAAAAATTCATAAAGCTCGCAACATTGGCCCTGAACCGTTAAAAAGCTTTCCTTGTGGATTCTTCGATGGAGCTGCTGCGGAGAAATTAGGTGGCTCAGGGTTTGTGATTTATATCAATGATTCTCACTACTTTAGTTTTTCTATGGGTTGTGGAAGAAGCACGAATACCAGAGTAGAGTTATTGGCTCTTTGGGCAATTCTTAGAGCCAGTTTATTGATGGGAATTCCTATGCAGCTGATTTATGGGGATTCCATGGTTATAATTTCTTGCCTTAACAGAAATTCTGCACTTGATGTTCCATCTTTGATGCATTGGTGTTACGACATAAGATTTATGCTTCAAAAGGCCCCTCCGGTGATCTTCAAACACACATTCCGTGAGCATAACACACTAGCAGATGAACTCTCAAAACAAGCCCTGAATTTGGATATGGGATTTGTTTCTTTTACAGAAACCATGGATGGTTTGGTTATGAATCATGGCAATCTTGATCTTTTTTAGAGTAGCTGATTCTCTCTTTTATTTAGCTTATGGTTTTCAGCAGTTGATGGATTATCTCTATTTGCACTATTTGAGTCCTTTCTGCCAGCATGTATTGCTCTGAATTGTCTTGTTTGAAGTTCATCTTCGATATTACTCAGTATTTTCTGACCTAATTTATCAGAGATGATGAGGAAAGTCTGCTATGATCAGACTTTTTCTTTTGGTATTGTAGTTCTGTATTGTCATTTTATGTTTTCATGTGATGGATCTGGATTTAGCAGTCATCATGCTGATATGTAAATGATGTCTTTTGATTCATATGAATAACAAAGACTGGTATTTTTTCCTCTGAAAAAAAAAAGTAAGTTAGAGAGGGAGGTTCGAGTAAGTTAGAGAGGGACTGATGATACAAAATTGTTTAAAAAAAATCATTGTATTAATAAATTTATTAAAAAAATAGAGAGGTATTCATATATTAAAAATAATGTGTACACATTTTATTTTATTGTGATGTATGTTTGAAATTTGAAAAATAGAAAGAAGTATTCATCTCGTAAAAACATATTCACATTTTTCTAATTTTTTAATTTATGGAGATGTATGTTTGAAGTTAGAAAAATAAAAAGAAGTATTCATCTAGATTAGCAATTTATAAAGTGATTCACATTTTTACATTTTAATTTGTGGA
>LPNX011160165.1:173636-183755 GCA_001517045.1 Pseudotsuga menziesii | reverse complement strand
GAAAGAGGAAGGGTTTTTTTTTTTTTAACTCTTCTCTCTCGTTTTCCGTGCTTGTTTTCTTTTCCTGCAAATCACAAAAAAAAAAAAAAAAATTTCCACACAATGGGGTTAGATCTTGGTTAGCTTACCCGGAAATTCTACGTTTTCAAGTTTTCTCGTTGTTTTTGATTTGCTGTGATCGCACAAGGTGCACGACAAAGAGCATACATAGCCGAGAAGACAATTTTTTTTTTCCCTCACTGTTTTTGATTCACTGCAATCGCACAAGGTGCACGGAAAAGAGCATACGATGTCAGGGAAAACAACAGTCCGAGACTAAAACAAAAAATATCTAATAATAAACTGATAAAATATGAGAGATTTAAAAAAAAATCCGTTACTGTAACATTATAGCTTGAAATTTGCTGAAATTGGTGTTTCTGGAGCAAACGAAAATGGTTTTCGGTGAAACGAAAACTATTTCCCAATGGAAATGGTGCTCCAGACGCAATGTAATAGCTCCCATAGGCCACAAATGTATAGAAAATCCAAAACCAGAAACCCTTTCAAAGTTTCAGCAACATCGGTTCCATATCTTGATCAAAATCGAAAGCGTCTCTTCATAAAAGTTCTGATACCATGTTAGGGCACACAGGGTACTCCCAAAGAACCGAACACCAAGAATAATCGCTTCACACAAACAAATCATAGATCAATACACCAATGTTTGTCACGTGGTTAAAACCCTCGAGAGGGAAATAGTCCACGACCCCAGCCAAATAGCTACTTGGAGCAATTTATTATGCAAAAGAAAGAAAGTTACATGAGCTTCTCATAATCGATCAACTAGCCAAGGACCATCTATTCTCTTTAAATAGAGATCATAGACCAATTGGGTGTTAAGCCATGGATCAATGGTAGGTATGATCTAAGAGAAGTTGAACCGTCAGATCACTCTATGTCTAGAACATATTGTGACCGTCGGATTAGAATATTTACAAATGCATACTAAAGAAACACACTTTTACCTAATGGATATATTACACAAGTTGATCTTAACTAACTCCTAAGTGTCTAAATATCCTAACAGAATAAATACAATTAAGTACTAAAATACCTAAATGGGTAAAAGTGGGAAAACGATCTAGAGGAGGGTGCCAAGGTAGAAGTTATAGAACATTACTAGCAAAAATATGCTCCAATGCAAGGGTACCCTATAGCAAAGAGCTTCTCAATTGCTGATTTTCTTTATTTTTTTCTTATCTATGACTTTTCTTTTCTTGGGTTCCTAATTTGGTGCAACAATCATACCTAGTTAAGTCACTTTCCAAATATGCCTCATTGGCACCTACATTCCTACAATAAATACAATGAAGTACTAAAAGCCTAAATGGTTAAAAGTAGGAAAAGGATCCCAAGGAGGGTGCCAAAGAAGAAGACCTATAACAATTAAGGGCAAAGATATTTTCCAATAAAATGCCACTCGGTAGCTCTACTAACAACCAAGGATCTAAAAAAGTGGGGTGATGTTTGGGTTGGTTATGGGATGGGGTCTCTGAATTTTGTGATGTTTAGTTAGTTGATCTGTTAGTGGAAATTTTGCAAGGTCTCATGTGACATGATCCATCTAGTGGTTGAATGTAGGAAGTGACAACAATGAAAGAATTGCCTTTGAGGATGGTTGTTGAAGATGTAGCATCTCTTGAAGGAAAAGGGAAAGAAATCTATGGTCATCACATTTAACAGAAGTCCTCAATAATTGATTGATATCTCTAAACAAACAGTGTTACTCACCAAGAATATCATAATAAAGAGGGCATATAAAAATTAATGATCCTCGGACTTAGTTCCAAAATACAAATTCTACAGGTGGAGTGCTCCTTGGAAAATGACTATCAATCCCCATATGTAGCCTGATGGGAACATGTCCAAAGTTGTTCCAGAAGTACACTCAAGCTACATGCTGCAGTCTAATATACTTTAAGGTGTGGATAGGGCTACATTGAAAATGCAAGGAGTGGAAGTAGATGAGAAGTTTTGGAGCTTGGGTCTCCTTTTCTTTGGTACATGTGACTTTCAAAAATATTTGTATATATCCTTAAGACTATTTCTCTCAAGAGGGGTGATTCTCTATGTCTATATTGATATATAGAAGAAGGTATGTGACCCTAAATTAGCGATTTCTAGCTTCCAACTCCATTTCTAGCAAAGCTGCAGTGAGAATTGGAGATCTAGGCATAGATATATATTTGTGGCCACTGGCCAGCCATGCATTGTATCTTGTCATGGTCACAACGCGAAAATTCATGGAAGCAAAGGGAAGGTGAACACCAAACTTGGCTAAGATCACAAAGCTAAGAACTGTTTTGTTGGTGTTGATATACAACTTTTCTTAAGATATTGAGGAGAAGCTTACCAATGCCGATCCAACCTATTTTCCTCATGTGGGAGCTCCACATCGCACATACATAAAGAAGAGAAGGGGTCACCAAAATGTGGAACAAGTGAATCTCAAGCCTAATATCCTGGAGCTAGAGTTGAAATTGAAAACATTTGTCGTGCCTAAGTTGTTAGTGTTGCACACACAACATGATTCTTAGTCTTGCTTCTACCTCTAGATTCAGGTTAATGGCATGGGCCAAAGAATACCACCTTGTATAAGTGTGAGATGCTACTACTTCCACCAACATTTCTGTCATAGGTGAGGATTGTAGAGGATGCATCCATTTTTTATGTGCTTTATGCCACGATCATGAAAAAATGAATTAAAATATCTAGCTTCCTTTAAAGATCCACAAGTGTGTGAGATAGCAGATCATTGCATCATCAAATAACATAATTTCATTGGAAATTTTAATGATGGATTTTTAGTTCACTTCATGCAGGGGACAACCTATGCCTAGTTTTTTTGTCTTGTGTTTCAAGTGTATGCATTTTTTTCTGTAGAAGGAAATTGATAAGACTAGCTAGTGCTACAAGATATTAAAGGAGATTTGAATACACATGAGTTTATTTGTCTATTTCTAAATTGCACACTATTCTTACTATGATTACACTTCATATGATTACTGGGAATGCATACTCAGGTTATACTATATAGCATTGCCAAAGAGCCATTGCTCTTATCATTATGCAAGCTTATAATAAGCATACCTTTGATCCAATGAATTTCAATAATGCGTGTCCTTTGAAATAATAGGATAGTTTATTTCATCTTTGACTTAATTCTGTTTTGTTATACCTCTCGTTAAGACTATTAAGAATTGCTTGTATAAATGCTCTTGTGATCTATATTTGATAGGTTTAGAAGATTAGGTCTATGATGCTATGCTGGAATACTTAACCTGTTAGCTTTGTTGAATATGTTTTCATCGTGAGTAGTCCAACCTTGTTAAGTTAGTTTTCAAGAAGGATTGAAGGACAAGTAAATTTATTCACCAATGTAGTCCAACCTAGTGCTTCCCCATGTGAGTCAACTATAATGCTTGTACCCAAGAAGGATTGAACTTGGTGGATATATGTTGTCTATATGGTGATGAACAAAATTGTGATCAAGAATTGAGGATTGGATTATCACTTATGGAGCTAATATCCCTAAACTTGAACTAAAGTCATTATCACCAAGCTTGGGTAAAGGACACGTAGAAAGAAACCTTACATATTGACAAATCATTTGACCCATTTGAAGAATGGGTATGTTGTAGGAAAGAATTGAGAAACTGTGCATTCAAGGTTAATCAGTCAATGGTCCACCCTCTTTCTATTTCCTATTTTGGTGTGGATCATTTTGTGGTGAAGGAGTAAGATACAATGTAGTAGGAACCAACTCAAGCAAAGAAGAAATCATTTATATATTTAAAAATAATTTTTAAATAATAAAAAAATATACACTTCAATTAATATAAATAAAATATTGTAATACCATAACTTAAAAATCCAGTTGCAAATATCATAACTAAAAGAATACAAGTTTTAAAATATTTAAATTTCTCCACTTCAAGTCATCTCCATTCCAATTTAAAGTCATATCCTCTACACATTTTATGGAACTCCTACCTATGGAAAAGTAACTTTGACCAGAACATCGAAGGTCTAGGTTTTCCATTGAAATGAAATTTTTTTCGTAGGGGTAGTGTAATTTTTGTCGCCAAACAATTTAAGAAAAAATCTTCAATTAAATATTTGGTAGTGGTAAAGGAAAGTTTGATATAAAGTAAGGTTGAAATATTGGTGCTGGTATATGGAATTCTGATATAGAATAAATATGAAACAATGGGAGACCAAATTAGGCTTTTTGATCATGTTGACAAAACTACAACTGGTGCAAAGTATTAGATAAAGTATTATATAAATTTCCCTAGTGCTTGACACAACTACAACCACTTGCACATGAATTTATATAAATAGCATGGCTGATAAAAAATCCTTCTCAAGTCATGGAACCAGGTGTTAAATGTAGTTATGATAGTAGGATTGGTGTCAGTAGCATGATATTCATTTAACTCCCATATACCTCAAGGTCATCGTGGTGAGATTACTGTCAACATATCTAATGTATGTGCGATGGGATACCCACTTAGGTGGTGCCAAATCATCACGTCATTAGAATTTATAAAAACCTCCATGACAAATTCTTGCACATCTGTATTTTCCTTTGAAATTGCAAGCAAACACTAGAATATTTTATGCCATTGAATGATTTGTATCTAGGGAGATATTTTATGCTATTAACAAAGTTTCTATGTTTTTTCATCTCTTTTTTTATCACCTTTTGATCGTCTGCAAGTATGTTGAAGTTGACTCATCATTTTGGGGAGGGATATTTGAAAAATCCACTAACAATACATTTTGTTCCAAGGTGTTTCATCCCGACAGTAAGATTTCTTCATATTTTTTAGATATTTGAATTGAAAGTTCATACTTTGCTTCCTATCTCTTTGTTTTATTAATTTGTCTCTAGGGAAATATTTATGCTATTAATAGAGTTTCTATGTTTTTCATCTCTTGTTTTGATCACCTTTTGATCGTCTACAGGTACGTTGAAGCTGACTCATCAGTTTGGAGAGGGATATTTGAAAAAGCCACTTGTAACCAGGAATATTTCACCTTATGTGGACAGAAGTTGTTCCTCTGGTATGAATGGTTCAGATCCAGAACAAATGAGTGAAGGACAAAGGATGAATACCTTCCCTGGATGTCGTAGACACCTGGAATGCTGCTTCGATGGTGAACCTGTGTACCTACAAACAGATCAAACATGCAAACACATCAAGGGTACCAGAAAATCATCTACTTATCCATGTTAGTGACTAAGGAATATAACAACATGTACATGTGAAATTAAAACAACAGTAATGTGGGACGGAAATCAGCTTTGCATTAAAGATGTATGGAGAAGTTTACAACCATCACCTTAGTTTCAATAAGCATCTCCACGAGACAAACACTTCATCCCATAAGCTCCAACTTTGCTCTCTATGCTCTCCAATGGCTTGGGCCAAGTGGTCAATCCAACAGCATAACAATACCTCTATAGTTCTCCCCCTCAACCATGGAAATGAACTTGTATTTATAAGGTTCAATGCATAGGAATAGTTGAGAGATTTGTGGATGAGGTGGCGTCTAAGATCCTATGATGGGGGATCTCGAGCTCAACTGACCCATAATGATAGGGATAAGGGAGGACATGAGTCTCATGATCTAGAAGCCTCGAGAAACTTCTCTTTTTTCGATTTTACCTAGGGTGCCGCTTTTCTTCTCTTATGACATAGATATTTAGATGAGAAACGCTTATGAACCAAAGGCCACAGGCGGTGGCACCACTTATGGAAAACAAGATGTAGGTGGTGCAAGCAAGGTACCGCTCATGGTTCACAGGGAAAGCGTGGTGCTGAGTTTTTTCATGTAGAATTGACAAACAGAGTAGGTTTCCACTCTAAGTGCTGGGATTAAGGGAAAAGATGTAAGTCAAAGGTCTTATCACATGGTGGTGACAGGATTTGGGTATAACAGAATGCCCCCCAAAGCGTGAGTCTTAGAGAGATATGATAAACGAGAGCTTTGAGAGAACAAGGTGTCACTTCGAGGTGAAAATGTCAGCTCGATTGGAGCATGTCGTCAATTAGGCATCTGTAGTACATCAATATTTTTTACTCATAGACACAAGTAACCAACTCATGGCTGCAGACTAATACAAGGCAGATCCATGGGAGGAATAAACAAGCATGGCTACTAGAATACAATGTAGATCCATGTGATAGAGGACTCAAACTTGGACATAGCTACCAGACATTCAATGTAGATCTATGTCATACAGACACAAATTTGAGCATAGCCACGAGCATACAAATGTGGATCCATGCTAGATATACAAAAATCCATCACAACCTAGGGAAAAGCAACGAGCGCTTTAAACAAATACCCAGGGTCTTCGTCTCGTCTTCTGCAAAGTACAATTCTATCCATGTGATTACAATGATATGAAGTCGAACATGGTAGAAACCACTTGATTACCGACCAATGATGTGAACCGTTAACAAGTGTGAGGGAGATCACCATTGATGTCAATGATTCCCAAGGTACTCTAGTACAATCTACTGGGTGTGAATAGATGTCCTCATTAGAGGAAATTTGGGGTATAAAATGGGACTTATAAGAAAACGTGCCAAAATAAGTTTTTGTGAGTTGGAATTCAAGAACCAATAGAATTTCAATAAAATCAGTCAACCATAATGGTTGAATTGACATATTTGTCATAAAAAAAACTACTTTTTTTGTTCGTATTTTCGACATATCTCATTGTATTTTTACTCAAATTTCGATCGGGAGAGCTCGTTGGATGCAGAATTCGATTCTACATCCAACGAGTACCCATCATCACATTTTTTTAGGTATTTCTTGTTTTTGGGGTAGCAGGGTCTGTCAAAAGTATGCAGTGTGGGTACTCGTTGGATGTAGAATCGAATTCTGCATCCAACGAGCTCTCTTGATTGAAATTTGAGTAAAAACACAGGGAGATATGTCGAAAATACGAACACAAAAAGTAGTTTTTTTCTTTCTTCCTCCAAAATTAATCAATATTATTTTATTATTTTAACTATTATTTTATTATTTTCCTTAGGAGGCCCATTTTAGACCCCAAAATTCCTCTAATGGATGTCGAACACCCAGTTGATTCTATCGATCAAAGGTAAATGATGTGAACCTATGTCGAGACCGAGAGAATATGTCATTAAGGCATACAGATCTCAAGGTACTAAGCTTTTGTTTCTAAGACAATTTCCCGGATGATGAGCTGATGTCGAGGGGGATATTCTCATCGAAGGAGGGCCATGATGAGTCCCACATTGATGACATGAAACTCGAAACATAGTTCTGGAATGATGTGAATGTAGTAACCATATGACTGACTCAAAAGTACTAACACAGAGACCGTTTTGACTGCAGAGGAAAAAATTCTTCAACTCCCCTTTGAACATCGGGTGGCACGACAAAAGACTTGGCAGCATGACTAAACAGGACAAACAAAGAGTGCGACAGTGGACAATGCATTCTTTTGAAATACTTAAAGGAGTGGCTTGAATCATGAGAGTGGATCGTCACAGAGATCAGCTGAATACCCAATTGACTGAAATGATATGCAAACAAGTGCCATGTTCAAAGGTAACGACAAACTACTGCCATTTATTTGCAAAATGATTCTCTTCCCATTTTACCCATCATGATTGATGAGTGCCTCTTTTCGGTTTTATGAGTTCAAAGAGGGTAACAAACACTCGATATAGCTCGTCCAAAGACAAGTCCAAAATCATAAGGGGTTCGTTCCCAAAAATGGGTCTCTCAATGTTTAATTTAATGAGTCCAATGAAAAAAAACTTGGTATCGTTCATGTTTAGAGAGTCTGAACAACCACGGAAGAAGACTCCAAAAGGTCCTTTTTCGTATGATTTAGTCCCTAAGAACCAAAAAATTCTAAAATCATACCTTAGAGAACTCTTCTAGTCATGGTTGGCTGGAGTGTTCCTTTTTTGTAAATAGTCTATCCAAACTAAAAAAGAGATAACCTACCGTCGTAGAGACGACTCTTCAAATGTTTTAACGAGCATGAAGAAGACAAGATCGATCGACAATATTTTCATATTTAAGGAGCCCGAAAAGAGTTTAAAGAAGAATCCATTAGGTCTCTTTTCACTATGAGAGATTTTACGAGCTTGAAAAGAATTGGAAACAAACTCGAACCTTTGACACTGGGTTTCGAGAGTGCGACCAAAGTGTCGTAATAAATGCTCAATGGCTTTTTCTGTTTTATGGTAGTAGGAAAAAGTCAAAAATCAACTCCCAAGACTTACTGTTACTATTCTCCTATCCTGTAATGACTCAAAACAAGTGTTAAATGCACCAATAACTAACATTAAGGGATTACAACTGATAAATTTTGCGTAATAAGCAATCGTAAATCAAAACTGTAGCATTTCAAACCCAAAAATGTGTATAAAAGTCATGTAAATAGTGAAAAATCAAGTCATTTAACTATTTACCTATAGTGGAGAGAATTTGGAGCACTTTCTTAGTCAGATCTTCAGTCGTTGATATCGGGAGTTTCCACCATCGGATTCGAGCGTCGTCAGTTCCAGGTAATAGTTCAAACCCTACTCTTCCTTTTCATAGTATCAATTTTGATTTTGAATGGTGTTGTGGGCTTGTATGGCAAGCCCTAAAATCATGGGAGTGGGAGCCGTGCTTATCCCTTGCGGGATATGTGGTACCTCGCTAGAACCTCTCCGAAAACAAAGCACACAGGCGGTGCCACCTCCTATCTTCAATGGCGCACAGGCAGTGCTGGCCGTGAAGATGTAAAACTATTGACACAAGCAAAACTAGATAATTTTTTTTTTATTTGAATGATTAAGAATGATTCTAATGGGTCTTGTGATTGTTTTTTGCAGGATCTTGCTGATAAAAAAATGGTGATATGGAAGGAAAGACAACATGATAACGATGACATGTTTGCCGAAAGGAATGCGGGTTGCATAGCCACATTATGAGACTGTCGACTCCTAAAATTCTTCCAAACTCCCAGTATGGTATCACACGAGCAATTGCTTGAGCATATACTCCGGATGTGGAATCCGGAGCAACAACACTTTGAGGTTGGGGCTGATATTCTAATAGTTGAGGTAGAGGATATCTACTTCTTGACTGGACTTTCAAGATAGGGTGCCCCCATCTCGCTGAAAAGTTCTCGAGCAGGGGATATTAGCACATAAGAGTTGATAGACCGGCACTGTATTCTAGGGACAAGGACATCGGGGAAGAAAATGCCCATAAAGGCAGCGATGGACGGACCTCTACGAAATGTATTGTTTACGATGCAGAGAGTGGTGGGAATCCAGGGAATGCACCAGGATTCTAGGGCACATATGCTCTATGCCATAGAGGCCATGGTGCCTACAGTCTTCAACTAGGTTGAAGCCCTGCTTTCAATATTCAAGGATCAGCTGACCAAGTGTCAGCAGAGGGAACTGAAGCAGCTCAGTTTTGGTTCCATTCTAGCCCGCTTCTTCTTCGAGTGGGTACCACAGATGAAACTCGAGGTGGTATTCATAGAGCTGAGAGTGCGGGACCCTGGCATGTATAGGTGGGTCCAGATTATGGCCATACTGGAGCGAGCAGGGGGAAGGTGAAGTTCGGTGACCTGTTCTTCCGATGGCTGAGAGATCAGATCCTCATGGTGGAGGATTATGCTTATGCAGGTACGGAATTCAGCGGAGACCGTGACCTACTGCTCCCACCTGGTGGATAGTTGGGTGACATTGGTAAGAAGTAAGGAACCCTAAATGGAAATAGTGTTTTTATGTTTTTTAATATTTAATATTTTTTATGTTAAGTAATGAGACCTGAATATTTTCATGCAGACGTTGGAGCAACACGACCTGGGGGAGATTCCCCATTGGATAGACGGGCTGGAGCCCGCTTCGTACTGCAGGGTGATGATGTGATCGGGGAGTTAGAGGAAAACCTAGAGAGGTTGACCCTAGACATCCCTGACGCTTCCATTGATGACCTCCCTTTGAGGTATCAGAGACCTACAGCAGGAGTACTGGGTTGGTTTAGTAGACTGCTACGTAGAGTAGCCCAGGA
>LPNX011160165.1:110867-172854 GCA_001517045.1 Pseudotsuga menziesii | reverse complement strand
TGTGGTGCCAGTTGGATTTATGATCTCCAACCATCTGATGAAGCATAGTTTTCAAAACTTTGTTAATGGCCTCTACCTGACCATTAGCTTGTGGATAATATGGTGTATATTTTTCATGGCAAAAACCTAGCTTGGCACTTAGTTCCTCCATCATTTGATTACAAAAATGTGACTTGTGATCAGTAACAATGGACTGCGGGACTCCAAATCTAGCTATGATATGATTGAATAGGAAGAGAGCGACAGTCTTACCATCTTCCACATATGTAGGCATGGCCTCATCCCATTTTGTAAAATAGTTAACGGCTACGATGATGTAACCATGCCCATTGGCTGAGGTAGGATTACAATGCATATAATCAATCCCCCATTTGGAAAATGGGCCAATGGCAATGACGGGGTGTAGCGGAGCTGGATGTGAGCACTTTTTGGGATAAAAATGTTGACAAGGTGGGCATTTCTTAATAGCCTCATGACAGTCTTTAAAGACTGAAGGCCAGAAATAGCCAGCGCGAAGGATTTTCTGGGCTGTAGCCATCCCAGATAAATGGAATTTTCTGTGTTTGGAGATAAATAAGATTATCTCCATACCATGGGTCAGTAGTGCTTATCAGGAACAGGAATTCATTGGGAAATGAATCATTGGGCTCAGATTCCATCGAAGCACAGGGAATATCACACATGAGCTCAACAAAAACCAAGGATTTCTTTGATGTGGCTTTGGAAAATTCCAGATCAAACTCCTGTAGTATGACTATCCATCAGGAGCACTTGCCCCCGAGCACCTGATGAGTCGGGATGTAATACATAGGGCTCTGGTCTGCAAATACAGTGGTTGTGCGAGGCAAAATGTAGTAACAAAATTTTTGTATAGCAATGAACGTATCTAATGCTAACTTCTCCATGTGTGAATATCGGGTTTCAAAATCCATAAGATTCTTACTAGCATAGTAAATCATGTGCTCCTGACCATTTGGATTTTTTTGCACCAAAACCATAGTGATGGTAGTAGCGGAGGTAGCAATATACAAGAAAAAGTCCTTTTGAATAATCTGGGGGGTGTATCATGGGTGAATGAGTCAGAGCATGTTTGAGATTATCAAAGGTGTGTTGGGCTTGGTCATCCCAGAAGAACGAAGTGTCCCTTTTGAGGAGACGCATATAACCATGCGTTTTCTCTGCAAAATTACACACGAAACGACGGAGAAAGTTTTCCTTCCATTTCAAACTTTGGAGTTCGAGAAGATTGGTTGGGGCTGGTAGAGATAAAATGGCGGAAATTTTCAAAGGGTCTATTCAGATGCCATCCTTAGAGACCAAAAAACCTAACAGACGTCTTATCTCAACACAAAAAACACATTTATGCGCGTTGAGCCATATATTATAATGACGACATCTCAGGAAAATATCTTTAAGATGATGAGGGTGGTCCTCCCATCGTTGTGAATGAGCAGGGAGGTCATCAAGGTACGGTTCAACAATATGTTTAATATGATGAAATGCATAGGACATCGCACGCTGGAAACTGGCTCTAGCATTTTTCAAGCCAAAAGGTAACTTCCTATACGCAAAGGTTCCCAATGGGAAAATGAATGTTGTCTTGTATTGATCGGTGGGTAATATCTCAATATGATTATAGCTATAAAATCAATCCATAAATGAGAACATGACACTTCCAGCACAGTTGTCAATAATCTGATCGATATGTGGAGTAGGAAAGTTTTCCTTGGGACAAGCTTTATTCAAGTCTCTAAAATCGATACAGACTCTAATGGTGCCCTACTTTTTATTGATAGGGACAATGTTCGATACCCATTTCGTCAGGGGTACGGGATAAATAAACCCAACTTTGAGAAGTTTCTCTATCTCAACTTTAATAGCTGTGGCCTTCCGTGGATGGACTTGCACCCTTAGTTTTTGCCTAACAGGTTTATCTGTGGGATAGGTTTTAATTTCATGGACCACAATGGATGGGTCTATCCCTGACATTTCTTCGTAAGAATAGGCAAAAATATCGTAGAATTATTTGAAAAGTGCCTTGTATGCTTCAGATTCATCTGCCGAGCAGTTTTTCCCAACGTGAACATGCTCGATGGTACCAGGCTTGGCTGATATGTCAATCGGATTAGTCTGAGTAATGTTGCAAAGGTTTCCTTTAGAATCTGTGTCTTGCAAAAATATAGGACTTTGAGGTGCGTTGACAATATCAGTGGAAAACAAGGATGCAAATTCATGGTTAACCAAACTTGTGTTGGGGAGTAAGAAGGATCTATGATGATGATCCTCCTAGATGGACTCATTCGTATTCATAATCTCCATAATGGACTCGTTGGAAGGAAAAGTCTCAAAGAGATAATCCAGAACAGGAAGAGATGGTTCTAACCAGTAAGGCAGGTGGTAAGGATCCGAAGCCACCAGATGAAGGTCATCGGTGTGATCATCGAAAAGGGTTTGAATAGTGTTGTACATTTCTTCATGTGGACTCAATGATGTGGAATCAACAATTTGTTTGACCTTGGGCTCACAAGAAAATGATGCAATCATATTCACTATCGATGTATCTATGTTAGGAGGAGAGGATGAAAAAATCCCCATAATGGATGAATCCTTCAACATGCCTACCCCAATCGACTGGTAAGGAGGAGGGGACTGGACTAACATAGGGATGTTATTAGCTATAGAGGTCGTAACATCCGGCATATAGAAATCAAGCTGATCGATGGTAACAATTCTCCCTAGATGTGGAAATTGGACTGTTTGAAATACTGTCAAAGCGACAGCAGTCATGGTGTAAAACCAATTTCTTCCTAGAAGGAGGTTGTAATCTAATGGGGCATCCACTACTTCTACTTGAATAGAAATAGTTTTTCCCCCAAGCTCAACTGCAAGGGCTGATATGAGACTGTGGGGCTGGAAAACTCATCCATCAAAGGCCTTCAGAGTCGTAGGTGATGTTACAAGCTCGGGAGAGCTGATAGCTTTCCAACAAGACACAGAAAAAACCAAAGTTGAAGCTCCTTCGTCTAAGACAGTACTAAAGACTTTATTTCCGACTATTTTCATGATTATTTAGAAAGCAAGTTTGTGAGGTATTCTAGACTTATAGTTCTTGACATTGAAATGAATCAAATTAGAATTGTTCAGGTCTAAAGCTCCTAACACATTTAACAGGTTTTTGTGTTGTGTAGGACAACTTTGTAGCACTTCCAAGGTAGACATTGCACATGGTGCCTGAGCGAGATCTTCAACTACATTATAAAATTGGGTAGCTCGGGAATTAGGGTTAAAAACAGCCTTCCTAAGAGTACTCTTGGGTGGACGCAAAATCATATCAAGAGTAGGCTTCTCGATGGTTAGGGGGACAGTAGATGAGGATTTCGGAGAACCAGTAGAGGGAGCTTCCCTTGAAGAAGAATGGTCTTCTTTCTTGTCTGTAGGTTTGTCATAATTCTAAATTCAAGTTTGCAGACTAATGGTATTCGAGGACATCATATGAATTTCCTTTGACGAACTAGAGTTTCCCTGATTAGACATGTGGTCTATCATTTGTTGTTGAGAGGGAAAAGGATCCGTGAGAACTGTGGGTGCGGGATTTGTTTTCAAAAATTGGGTGATTTCGTCCTGACAGGGACACTCTTTTGTGAAATGGTCACCTCCACATAGCAGACATGGATATTTTTCTTTTCTTTTCCCTTTATCGTTATCATTGTTGGTTGGTTTTGGGTTCTCCTATTGGTTTCCAGGTTTTTTATTTTTACTTTTACCTTTCTTTTTATTATTGCCAGATGTTTGAATACTCTGAATAGAATTAACCTTGGCAGAAACCTTGGGAATAGAATTAACCTTGGGAGCAGAAACCTTGGGAGTAGAAACCTTGGGAATCAAGTCATAGAAAGTTTCGGACTGGGAATAGACCAAGTCCAGATACTGGGCTAGACTAATGGCTTTCTCTTCAGTAACAGCACCACCCATAGCCACATCTCAGGAAATCGGAGGCACCAAATATTTGGTAAACCAATCAGCTAATAACTGATCCGAAATAGGAGCCTTAATAAGTCTTCTCCGCCTTCTCCACTCACGGATATGATCGAATATGTGGGTGGATGTGTTCTGTCGCAGAGAAGATAAGAGATTAGTACCTGTTTCATAATGAATAGGAAGTTTAAAGTGTGTAAGAAATACAGTTACCAACGAGCCAAAATCCACAAACGAGTGCTGTGGAAGTTCAATATACCATTTCACGGCTGTATCGGTCGAAGTTCGCTGAAAGAGTCTGAAACAAACCGAATCATCCATAAGGGAGTTTGAAGAACACCACATATGGAATGTCACGACATGGTTTTTCAGATCATCTTCCTGCTTCCCATTGAACTTTGGAATGTCCGATGGTAACTTTACCGGAATGGGAGGCCACGAGGGTTTATGTTGAATGAGGTCATTAATTAACTTGGACAAATCAGGCAAGTCCAAAGTTGCTAGGAGAGGTAACTGATGGTTAGGTTGCACATACTGGTAATATTGATATGGCATATAGTTACCAGTAGGACCATACGTAGACTGATGGATAGGTTGTTGTGACGAAGAACTACCGAAAAATCCACCCACAGGGGGTTGATTTTTGGGATTAGGACTGTTAGGAACACCAAGGCCTCTGGGACCACCAGGACCATTGGGACCACTAGGACCACCGAGACCACTAGGAGGAGGACCACCAGACCCTCCAGGGCCTCTAGGAGGTAAACCTCTAGAGCCTCCGGAACCACTAGGAGGAGGGCCACCAGACCCTCCAGGGCCATTAGGAGGAAATCCACCAGCCCCCCCAGGACCACCAGGACCATTAGGACCATAACTAGGAGATCCACTAGACCCTCCAGGACCATTAGGCCCCCTAGTGGTAGGACCTCCATAAGGCGGTCCTCTGGCACCTCCCGCAGTATGTATAGGTATCCTCCCCATAGCTGGCATGTAGGACCATTTAGGTTGCCCCCATGGCGTGAAAGTATTACTAGGATATGGAATTTCAGCATAAGACATTCCTATAGGATTGGGTGGATAATTAATGTTTCCTACAGGTATTTGATTTACTGTATAACCATAACCCCAAGAGGTTTTATTGGTTACAGGTTGTTCCCCCAAGGGATGACCTGAACTAGATGGGGGATTAACCACATTAGTGTGGGTGGGAGGGACATAAACTGTAGATTTCTCTATACCAGAGGTCTATTCTTGACTAGATACAATTCTGGTTCCAGATAACGTAGGTTGTACCGGGGGTTGCCCCCCGACACTAGAAGGTAATGTCGAAACAAGAATTGAAGGTTGAGCCCTAGGTGCGGAAGACCTGGGAAGATTAGGAACAGACATAATATGGGAGGTGGTGGGCATGGTAGTTTGACCTGGGTTGTGTGGAGTTATTGTGCGATCTATAATCGGTTCAATGAGTCTCATAGAATCAGCAAGTGAACGATATCCCAAAGGAACAGCTGTGGAACGTGATGGTGGTGTGCCCAATATGTCATCTATTTTCTTTTCAATATCCTATGCATGGATAATGGCCGTGTGGTATTTTCTACGTTCTTCTTCATCTGGAGAAACTTCTTCAGGAAAGTTTAAATGGGTGCCAAATGAGGCAATGGCATGTCCTATAGAGGTATCCCAAAATGGAGCATTGGGACCATAATCTGGATGGGTAGTATCATCAACATGACCTTCTATGGGAGAATGGAATGAAGTATTACCCCGAGAAGGTTGTTGGACCAAGGGAGGCGAGTGTGAAGGATATGGTCCTCCACTTTGTGCAACCACATTATCTCCCACTTGGGAGGTGGTAGCAGCTCCTTGGTCGATAGCTTCCATTGGATTTTCTCCTAAAACTGGAATAAAATCGGGTGGCAAGCCCTGTACTCTTCTGGACTGTCTTAGCTCATCCAATTTTTACAGCTCCTATCTAACCTAGGGTCCCAAAAACTAGAAAACACACCAAAAATTCCCCTACTCAAGCTATAGGTCAAACAAGCAAACTTAAAATGACAGGAGGGGTTCAGATAGTCAAGTATCTCACCAGGATTGTCAAGAAGGTTCCACTCACAATATACCTCAAGGGTACGTGCGTAGTAATCTCCCCGAATGTTTTTTTCGGTGTATGGCTCCAAGCAAGACGACCAAATGGATTTCCTCAGATGGATAAGGTATCCTAGTGGGGTCTCCTGATATACACAAGGTACGTGGGAGATCAAATCGGTAGTAGTGTTGTCTAATGCATAACCGTACATAAGGGGCCTTCCGATATACAATCGAGTACGTGAAGTACCTTTCTATATGCCTAAAGGCTACGTGAAAGGCCGTTCGATATACCGACGAAACGTGGAAGAACCACGCGAGTCCTAGGATGTAATGCGGACAAGTAACGCCAGTTCCTACGCTTAACGATGCCTGGACATGTCTCTAACCTATCACTCAAATCGCTATGTAAATTTTAACCTATAACTACCGTTATTTTTAAAGTGGATGGTTAGGTGAATGCATGGAGTTTTGACAGAAAAAGTAAAACCATGCAATATGCATATGCAAATATTTCACTTTACCATTCGTGGTATGCCTACCAACGGGAGGGAAAGAGGGTATTTTCTTTTGCTTCAAAACCATAAATTTCCAAACAACAATCTTGAATACAAAATCAAAGACAAGCAGCACTTTCCAAACTCATTTCTCTTTTCTGAAAGCAATTAAAAGGGGAGGAGTATATTTTCTTAAAAGAAAAACAAGAAGCACACTATATGCATATGCACTCTATTTTTTTATTTTTCTGAAAGCATAGATAGATCTAACTTAAAACTATAATATTTTATTTTTCATTTTGATGAGATAGTACAAATGCAAAAGAGACAAAAGAACATAGAGAACCTGAAAGCTTGTGAGGCCAATCAGAGATCTAATGTCTTATGCTCACTAATGATAATGACCTAATCTCAGTGAAAAATTTTCTTTTTAAACAAGCAAAAAGAAGTCTTCTATGGGAACAAAAAATGAAATCAAGATGCTAATTAAACATTTTTCTTTCAGTCTATATAATAGAAATAAAAAGAGAGCTCTCTAACACCTAATCTTTCGAAAAAGAAATCCTTTCACAAAGAAAACCAGCAAGCACGGAAGAAAATGGACAATCAACAAGCCTAATATAGCTTTTGAATTCTTCAATCAAACCAATATTTTACCACAAAATTGAAACCATAAGCATCAGATTCTAACACACAAGCCTGGTAGTGCAAGGTTGAAATCAAATCAAATCAATTTTTTTACAAAAAATGAGAAAAAAGTAGTCTTGGAATATGTCCTACCTGGCACCACGCTGGAGGGGTCTTGATAGAACAGTTCTAGACGAGTACCGCTTCTGGATAACAGGACTCGGGCGGTGGCACCGCTTTATGCTAACATGTTTCAGGTGGTGGCACCGCGTCTCGCCAACAGCATAAGAGCGATGCCCTGTATAGATCCAAAACACAAAGGAGAATGACAGATCAAGTTAGAAAAGGATCAGATCAAGGTAAAAATTGATGGATTGAGAGTAAAAGAGAGCATAAAAAGTTGAAATACTTTAGATCTGAACAGATCTGAAAGTTTCAAACCAAAATTCACTGAGTCATGTAGCATATCTGATTGAAGAGAGTTGGAGATGGAGCCTAGATTCGGACAAGAGTTCAAGAACTGAGGAAGATCAGATCAACTGATATATGTATCTATTCCCCAGCAGAGTCGCTGGATTTGTAACCAAGAATATTTCACCTTCTGTGGACAGAAGCTGTTACTCTGGTTTGAATGGTTCAAATCCAGAACAAATGAGTGAACGACAAAGGATGAAGACCTTCCCTGGATGCCGTAGACACCTGGAATGCTACTTTGATAGTGAACCTGTGTACCTGCAAACAGATCAAACATGCAAACACATCAAAGCTACCAGAAAATCATCTACTTATCATTGTTAGTGACTAAGGAATCTAACATGTACATGCGAAATTAAAACAACAGTAATGTGGGATGGAAATAAGCTTTGCATTAAAGATGTATGGAGAAGTTTACAACCATCGCCTTAGTGTTGACAAGCATATCCACGAGACAAAAAATTCATCCCCATAAGCTCCAACTTTTCTCTCTATGCTCTCCAATGGCTTGGGCCAAGTGGTCAATCCAACAGCATAACAATACCTCTATAGTTCTCCCCCTCAACCAAGGACATGAGCTTGTATTTAAAGGCTCAATGGATAGGAATAGTTGAGATATTTGTGGATGAGGTGTACTCTAAGATCCTATGATGGGGGATCTTGAGCTCAAATGACCCACAATGATAGGGATAAGGGACGACATGAGGCTCATGATCTAGAAGCCCCGAGAAACTTCTCTTTTTTCCATTTTACCCAGGGTACCGCTTTTCTTCTCTTATGATAGAGCGGTTTAGATGAGAAACGCTTATGGAACAAAGGCCACAGGTTGTGGCACCACTTATGGCAAACATGATGCAGGCGGTGCGAGCAAGGTACCGCTCATGGTTCACAGGGAAAGCGCGGTGCTGATTTTTTTCATGTAGAATTGACAAACATAGTAGGTTTCCACTCTAAGTGCTGGGATTAAGGGAAACCATGTAATTCAAAGGTCTTATCACATGTTGGTGATAGGATTTGGGTATAACACCACTGACAATACATTTTGTTTCGAGGTGTTTCATCCCAATAGTAAGATTTCTTCATTCTTTTTAGATATTTGAATTGCAAGTTCATACCTTGCTTCCTAGCTCTTTGTTTTTTAATTTGTCTCTAGGGAAATAGTTTATGCTATTAACATAGTTTCTATGTTTTTCATCTCTTGTTTTGATCACCTTTTAATCATCTGCAGGTATGTTGAAGCTGAATCATGAGTTTGGGGAGGGATATTTGAAAAATCCACTGACAATACATTTCGTTTCAAGGTGTTTCATCTCGATAGTAATATTTCTTCATCCTTTTTAGAGATTTGAATTGAAAGTTCATACCTTGCTTCCTAGCTCTTTGTTTTATTAATTTGTCTCTAGGGAAATATTTTATGTTATTAATAGAGTTTCTATTAACTAAATGGTACACATCGATGGAAATGCAGATGGATCCAAGTGATGTTGTGGAATTTGTAATTTATATTGGTAAAGTGAATTGCACCCTTGGCACAGTCCGGTGTCGAAAAGGTTGTACATCAGCAGATATGTCATGAAATTATGGACGATGAAATCGTTGAATATCCTTTTGATTTTATTGGCCCAATTGGAATTCCTTTAAATACAAAAAAAGAGAAAAAAAGGAAACCTACAACAAAAAATATAGGCATTAAGAGGAAAGTAAGCATGTTGGGTGTTGAAACAATCAAATCACATGTAATAGAAGGAACACCAATCTCTGAAAACATTGAAGGGAATGTGGAGGAACCTATGCATAAACAACCAAGAGTTGATCATGTGTCCGAGTTAGTGGAACAAGTATTACTAGTTGATCCTAATGTATTGGCATCTTGGGAATAGAAAATCAATAGTTTAAATAATGGAAGAGTTTGTCAAGGAGAGGCTAACACTCAAGGTATATTCAAAAAATGGAAAACCTAATATAAAGATCTGTTGTGAAATTTGTGGCATTGATTATGGAATGGGGAAGTATCCTGGGCAACGCGAACAGTTCGTAACTTCAAAAACAATCATATGAAAATAAGTTCTTATCAACGTCACATTTCAATGTTGGGAATTAATGAAATCCTTCATGTAACAAAATATTACATGGGGCTTCCACAAGTTCACATGCTTCTACTTCAGGTGTGTTAATTACCCAATTTTTAACTTAATTTGAATTTGAATATGTACATTACTTTATTTGTTGTTACTTGTTCGTAGCAGTTAGTAGATCATTGACCAATGTTTTTTTTTTCATTTTTTTCTAGTACAAATACCTCCCCCGATATTATTATGTTGGGGGTATTGGGATACCTATCTTGAGAGAAGAGGGGAGAGATTGGACACAAAGGTTCTAATGGATGACCAACATGGTGGAAAAATGTGGGCCATAGAGAAACATACCAGGAGAACACTATATTATCATTGTACTAAAATTTGTATTAATGGTACATACATACATATTCATTGCAAGAGGGTTTATGAAACAAGAATACCTTTTGATTCATTGACATGAAATTTTTGTACGATGATACCTAATTGTAATGACTTTCGAATGCGTTTATATCGCGAATCAAGGAGCAACATGAAAAGACATGGGAGAGATACAAGGAAAGGGAGAAGGCTGGACCATTTGAATCAAACTGAACTCAAAATTGTTGCAAGACTCGTAAATGTTACACATAGGTTAACAATGTGATTTATTTGGTGGGAGAGGATAAAGGTTGCTACACTGTCTATTAGAACAAGGTCTCTTAAGGGAAAATTTGTTCGAATTTGCAGGAAGGAAGGATGTGTTCAGGTTTTGCAAGGATGTGTGTGAGGCTCATAAGCAAGGAAAATTACAAGGTAAAGATGAAGTATGCGAATTTGTTCAAGATATATTTCAAAACCTAGTTCATTCAAAGTCGGGTAGAAGGTATAGTGCATCCACTCAATCCATTTATGATATGATTAAGTTATGGGGAGGTCCTAGATTACATAGATTTATTATCTTGAATCTGGATGGTGCTTCGATATCTACGACTTTAAGGAAAGTTAGAAAATCATTGACATATATCCCAAGGGAGCAAGAGTACATTTTTGAGACAATCGGAAACGTTTATGCTTCCTATAAATCCAAACATGGTATAGAGGGACCAATTCCCATATTCCTTGCTGAAGATGAAACTGTTGTGAAAAAATATGTCAGGTGGGTAGCAAAAAGTGATACATTGGTGGGTTTTTGTAGTAAGAAAGACAAAAATAAGTGCCAGTCACATTTCTTGGTGACAGTTGGTGAGGGCATTGCAGGATATGAGATTATTACAGATGCCTTCAAGAATTGTGTGATTGGACATTATGCACGTGTTATTATTGGAAACCCTTTACATAAGAAGCTTCCTCATTTATTTGTGGTTGTTCATCCAACGTGCAACAGGTTTGATGCAAATTTTGTCCATCAACAATGGGAAAAAGTAGAAGAACTGTGGAAGAAGCACGTGGAACATTTTTTAGGACCTATTATTGGTCGTTACCCAAATGGGGATAGTAGGAGAAGAATGCTTATGCTGAAGGATTATTACTCAACGACATGCATGAGATATTGAATTCCCTAGGAAGGGTGGAGGCTAATCGGTTTGTATGATGGCTTTAAAATAACAGGACTTCATGACTAGGATTACATCCACAATGGAAAAAATATAGTGAATCCTTTGTTTAATGGTCGACAAGATCTGATTGTTGGAGAATATTTTATTAGTTTAAACTATTTATATTGACCTTAAATTTTAAGAGTTTATTGCTGCAGTACCATTTATCTTCACCTTAAATTTTGATGAACCTGTCACAATTTTTTATGAAGGTTTAGTGCCATATTTTATAGGGGAAACTTGCTCTTGCTTGCGAACATACAACTGCTTATCTAATTTACGTTGGTTAAACTTATCTAAGCCAGAATTCCCGTGATCTTTATTAAGGAATCTAATATTTTTCTTTGCTGGGGTCACACAAGATTTAGTCACCCTGATGCCCTTTGACTTGTATTCATATTGCTTAGCCTCACCCTTTTGTGCAACATAATCCTTGATAGGAGGTGTGCTGATTTAATTGACTTGCCTTGAAGATAAATTTGAAACATCTTGCTTCTTTGGAGAAGGAAACACTAGTGCAGTCACGCTCTGTAGCTTTTGTTCTTCCATTTTTGGACCAATAAATGATTCACTAGACATTTTAGCATGTGCACTCCTCCTTATCTCCAATCTTCCATTTATCCATATGCTTAGAGGACATTGAATCTTCAAACCATGGATCCATCTGCTTCTTCTCTACCTAATTAGTACGTTTTGAAGAAAACCTTATAAAGGATTGATATGAATCTGAAGACACCACAAGTTTCTTAATACCTCATGTTTTTGTTACTTATTTTTGGATCAATGTATCTACTTTGACACATTCCTCATTTCCCTTAACTGACTTATTGTCATTATCAAAGCATTTAGTATAAGAGTTTTCATCTGCAGAAATCTTGTATGCATCATCCTGTCCAGTCACACCAGTTTCCATTGGCTCTACTAAAGCAGTTGCAGCCTTTGCAACACATGCGAAAATAGCTTCTAGAGCCCAATGACATAATTAGAGGGAGGTAGGGAAACTTCATCACTCGTTAGGCTAATTCACAAATGATATTTATCAGCATTTGGTGGCAAACACATAGGCCTTTCCATAAAAATTGAAGACATCTTCCCATGTGGAAAATCACCTTCAGTTTCAAGACTGTTAGAACATAAGATATTATTAGTTCTCAATTGGAATTCATTTAACACACAAGCATTATTCGATGCCATATTTTCTCCATTTTTGTCATAGGAACTTGCTATGCCTCCTTTATTTGAGCCTTCTACAATTTTCTTGGTTTCATCTTCAGCTTCAACTCTTTCCCTTTTTACCAAATGAAAATGTTCATCAAAGTTAAGTTTCCTTGCCTTGATCTGTGTCCTTTTCTTTCAATGATCTACTCCAAATAATACTTCAAGAAAATTTTCTTCTTCCGTGCAAATATTTATCTTTTTTTTATTATCTAATCTCTCTGGTAGAGTTGATAACCCTGAATTATGTTTCTTCAAGAGCTTTCTTTTCTTCTTCAGAATCGAATTCTGATGCAAATAAGTGTTTGGAACTACCCTAACTTCATTGTCTTTAGTCACAAATATAGAAAGAACATGGTCTTTGACATTAGGAACATAATTTTCATGAATATTTTCAAAATCTTTTTCACCCTTCAAATTTTCTTTATATTTTGAAACATGAATGCTCTCTTCAGTGTTTCCATATTTAAAAGATTCAAAATTGTTGGCAATGTTATATGTCACTATTTTTCTACAATCTAGGAACTCACTTTCAGGCACTAATCGAGAACCTCCAATTTCTTTTTCTGTGCTTTTCCTTTTCTGACCAAACTGATTTTCACTCATGGTTTGCTCTGAAATAATGCCTGTATATGGTGATTGTATCCTAATTTCTTCAAGATAAGAAGAAAAATTCAAAAAATTGTCTCCATCATTATGATTATTGCTTTCACTCTCTGATGACCTTTTAAAATCTCTCTTTGTTGTCTTCAAATATGGCTCAGTTATTAAAGATACTACACCAGAAACATTGGACCTCATATGGTTCTCAAAATGGCTTGTAGGAACTGTACCAGCAAGATAAGACCTCAAATGGTCCTCAAAATGGTTGTAGGCTTCTTTATCTTTAGTATGGACCTCATATTGTCGGATTTAGATGTTGATAATGAACTGTGGTTTTTAAGCTCAACCTGAACTGAATTGAGCATCTTCAAGTCTTTCTTATTAGACGATATCAGCGATGTAGCAGGATTTTTCTTATTCTCACCTACCCCATGTGTCTTTTTCCAGTTTTCCTGCCTATTTACTTCCCTCTTAATATCATGTTTGTTAGCAAAAGTCTCATAATGCATTTGATTAGATGTATCTTTTTTCATTTTCAACATTTCCTCTGACTCATTAGTTTCTTCTTGGATTTTATCTTTTTTGTAAACTGTAATTTCTCTACATAATCCTTTAAGCTTTCATCAATACATGATCTGGATTTCCCATCATCAATCTCTAGCATAAAGTCTTCTCTTCAAAGACAAACGTCCACCCTTCTACTTGTTTGAGAGCTTTTGCATGCTACAAGCATTTCACGGCTTACAACATTGATAACTGGGAGGACCATACTCGTTTTTCTTTCAATGTTGTGGTAAAAATTCATGACTAACTCTGCATTTTCTTATTTGGTCTTTTGGCCTTCCTAGGGAGGATAGATATAGTCCCCGATTCCCTTCAAGTTGCATATTTTTATGCCAGTCCATACATTCTATGCTTGCAGGATGTACCCTTTTCACATTTGGGTCAGGCTAAAATGTTAATATTACACTCTAATGCCAATGGTATTGTAAATTCGGCATTACAATCACTAAAAATATGGGCATATAGTCTGCCATTGCTGATTGTACCTCCACGTCGTTAAATCACTGCATGTCTAGTGGTACAGAGGACTATATTTATCTTCCTCAGCCTCTACCACTACCAACATAATTATTTTCTTATTAAGTTCATTGACTAGCAAACACACCAACACATTCTCCTCTATATTTAACATCTATTAAGGAGGGTATTGGCCTTTCTTTCTTGGATTTTCACTCTCCTTTGCGCAGTCAACCACAAAAAAATCCTTTGTAATAGCCGTAATATGAAGTGTCTTGGATAAAAATATAGAATGGAAACCATAATGTATAACTTTGCAGTGTTGAAGATCTCCCCAATTACCTCTATTATCTCTATGTGCAACCAGTCTAATGGTAAAGCTCCACTATGCATATGTGCAGTCCACACAGATGGTTGAGCTTGGTAACTGGAAGTTAGATCTGAATGGGTTTGTGCGCATTTACTAGAGTTTTTTTATGTAATGTTTTTGAATAGGTGAGAAAACAAGTCTTGTTAGATACATATCAACCACCGTTCAAGGGTTGTACTGAGCTAGGGCATGCCAGTGGTATCATGTTCTCTTACAACAACGTTAATGGAATCCCGATGTGTGTTGATTCCAACTTTCTTACCAGCACTACGAGACGCGACTGGGGATTTCAATGGTAATGTTTCTTTAGATTTTGTGTTAGATGAGGAGTATAATTGTTTGAGCTATACAAACTAAATCAATTCCTTGTCATTTGTCCCTAGTCTTGTCCTTCTGCAGTTGGATTTTTGTTTTTGTGATTCAATTTTTTTCCCTGTTCTAAACTTGTGGACTAATTACTGTTTTAGGAGGTCTCGAGTAAACTTCGTTGTTAATTCCAACAGGGAATCCAGTTCCAACATTCAGGTAAGTTCAATCAAAACATACAATGTATAAGCAACCTGAATTTCTGTGTTTTAGAAGAGCAGTTGAACTGTGTCCAGGGTTTTCTAAAGGACAAAAGATCAAAAGATTAAAAATTCAAAGGACCTCAAAAGTTAAGAATATAAAAAATATGAAAATCCCTAAGCGCAGTCTCTTTAACTTATGGACTCACCTCTCCATAATGGACTATAAAGAAATTTTCATCCTCATTTGTCAATCACATCCAAGACATCTACATCTCTGATCAAGAAGACAATTTTTTGAGTTTATGTGTTGGTTATTTTTGTCTCTCTCACACACTTGTGGACTAGGTGATGCTCCTAAAGATATTTGTGTGATCTGATTGACTTGTGAAGGTAGCTGTTAGGCTTGTTTTACTTGTGCAGCAGACGACAACGCCTACTAGGGCCACCTACAGTCCACCCGATATCTGTTTATGGTTTGTTCCAAGGTTCAATAGCCCTGTTAGGGAACCTACAACTCAAATAAGCACTTGTTTGGGCCATAACTAGGAAGGCCGAAATTAGAAGCATCCCTTAGGGATTTTTTGATGTGACCCAAACCCTTCTAGTGTTTCCTCTAGGAAGGTCGAGCTTCTTTCTGCGTGTTACAGCCCTGTTAGGGCTCTCTCCTATAGGAAGAGTCCTATCTAGGGCATACAATAGTAGTCGATCCCTGCTAGGGAATCATTTCAGTCAACAACAACTTGATTTTTGTTCAATATCATCCTTGTGCAATAGTTTGATTGGTGTGGATTAGTGGAAACAATTGTGTACAGTCATTATCCTACAGGATACTTCTTGGTATGTGTGCCATAGGGGCAGTTTAATGGTGAGTTAAAGGTATGCAAATTTTTATCTTCTCATGTACAAACTCAATCATCTTATAATAAGGAATATTTTCATTGCTGAGGTTTTTATTCCTTGAAAAGGTTTTTCCTGGGGTGAAAATTGTGTACTTGTGAATGCTTGTTTACTGTTCTTCTACTGCTGCTATCTATCTCAAAGTTGTAGCTACTATTGGTATAATTTAGCTGATATTTTTATACAAGTCTACTATATTTTGTAAAAGAAGACTTTCACTAGCATTAAATTAAATCCATGTCATAAATTTAACACTCCATACCCTCATACATGATAGGACCCAGTGGAAAGGTTGCAATCCTAAAATCCTAAAAACCCTTAAGTTTGTTGAATTCTAAATGTGATCTGAAATTTCTACTTTTTGCATATGAAGTCCAATGAGGTTGGAACCACTCTTAAACATCCTGAAACAATTAATGGTAATGTTAAAAATTTAATTAAAATGATAGAAAATGAAAAATAAGGAGAATGCCACTTTTACTTTAAGAATTTAATATTACCATTTAATATTACTAACTTTAATGTCACTTGTACAAAAATAGTTGGGCTCAAACCAAACTAGCCCCTAGGTGTCCCTAGGCATCCACAAAATATGGGTTCCTCATACAATGTAGGTCCTTGGATATCCCCAAAACAAGTTACCACGTCCCCTCTGCAATCAATGTCCCTAAAATCCATGACAAACGTCTCATGTACTTTGACCAAGTTTTGGGTATGACAGGGTACATGGGGATGGGGTATCTGATATGTGGGTATGAGTATCTGGTATGGATACATGTACCATACTCCTAGGTATGGGTACCCCTTCTACTTAGTTTGAAGAACGGAACCAGAGTTATAACTAGTCGAGGGTTCAATTGGATTGAAACAAAAAAATGATCCAACTGTCTAGCGATCCAGTTTACTAGAAAGTAACAAATATGAAAAATTAATTAAAAAATAAATATTAATGTACGCCAATGTAAATTCAAATGATGAGACCCAAAATATGAAATGTTTTCTCCAGTACATATCATGTAAAGGTGAATATAGAAAAATGGCACCAAGTGTGATACATATCTAAAACAACATCTATAAAGTTTAAACATCAAGTCTCTAATTGCTTCTAGAGTCCAAAAAACATCAAAATACAACCTATAGGCCAAAAAAAATAGCTACATATCACTGATCATCATGATCAATTGTCAAACTCATCCCCACCACTGGGAATCAGATCCTCATCAACTAATACAACATCACTTTCTGTCTCAAAATCCTCCTCTAACATGTTAGAGACATTTATAGTTGTACTAGTGTTTGTTGATACGAGTGGATCATCATCCAATCCAACCATAAGCATCCCACACGCAATGCTAATTCAGCTCCAAGATCACTTAAAATAATTCCAACTTTGCAAATGCCAAATGCTCAATGAGAAAGGTGCCGAAAATACAGGGTGAGGGGAGGTTTAGGTATTTTTCTTGTTTTTTTTGTTTACTGGATGGGCCCAGAATGGTTCATGTCAGAACCGGTTAAATTGGTCTGTTTGCTGGTTATGTAATGAATTGGCTAGTTTTGTACAGAACTGGTTCAACCATCTATCTATTGGAAATTAAGATCAAATCGACTGATTCCAATTTCCAATTCTATTTTGTTTGTTTTTAAAGCACTACTTTGAGTAGTGAATTGAAGTTGCTGAATTGTTCCTATTACCCCCCATTTTTCATGGGCTTCCACATGTGAAAATTTTCACATGATTCAGAAGGGGATGATATGTTTTGAATGGTATAGGGTCTTGATGGTAGATTATTGCTTCATGTTTGATGGATTTTCATGATGTGTTTTCTAGTAGCTTTGGGATGTGGTTTTGGGAATGATCGCTTGAGGTAAAATGCTTTCACATAGGTGTTTATTGATGATGCATCACTTACTCATGTCAATTTGGTAATATTTCATAAAGCACCCTAGCATATTGGCTTTGATATGGTTCCTTCATGACATAGAGCGTTTGGATTATTTTGGAAACGTTGGTTTCATGTGGGGATATTCTATCTTATTGAGGAATATTTCGCGTGCTTGATGATATGGATCAATCCCCTCTTTTAGATATGATTATTAATATGAGTTGTAACACAGTGAAAAGAGGTAGATACAGGAAGCACCATTGCATAAAACAATTTCTCTACTAGGACAACAGATTTAAAGATGTGCAACTTAGGATATTGTATTGAAAGAGGGCGGTGACAAGCATGAAGAAAATACTATAGCTGATGCATGTTAAGGAATATATAAAAACATGGAATCATTAGCATTATGTGCAGAACTTATTTTCCTTGTTGAATTTGGTGGTCACCCAACATATATTGGAAGAGGAATTGAGTAGATTGAGGGAATAAATGCAGAATTTGGATCTATTTTAGCCCCTTAAACTCACCAGATCTGAAACTGGGTCAAGAGGATTGCTTCCAGTTTTTTTCATGTCTTGTCAAGATTCATAGTGAATGAATGGTAATTAGTTTCTACGAGTCACCTTATGTAGCAGACTCACTCCAGAATCCTCAAGAAAGGCCCGTCCCAAACTAATGTGACATGGAATCATTCTCAACCAGTCTTTTTCTTCAGCAATTAAAATACAAAAAACATCCTACAAGGAAAATATGAAGGCATTGTGGTGGGATTTTCCTGAGGAAAATAGGGTTGGAAAATCCACGCCCTAGAATGTATATTGGATTTGGTAAAGGTGGAAATTGGCTGCTATTCACGCTCTAGATGTTGAAAATGTATTGTTTGATGATGAACTATCACTAGAGCAAATCAGGAATCTAGAGATGGATTTTGTAAAAGAGGTTCGAGTTTGTGATTGTACATCACTAATTCTTGATATCTTCAACAAAAGAGATGCAACATGTGAGGCTTCTTTATATGTTACACTAGCACAAATGGACTATCAAATACCCCATTTGACATGAATGTGGACTCATATTGAAAGGAGGGCAGGAGGTATGATGAAAGGGATGGTCGAAAAACAAATTAAAGTAAATAAGGGTATCTTACGCGATAGGATTTCCTCTCTGAGAAAAGAATTGGAATTTGTACACCAACATCACTGATGATATTAAGATTGTCAATCCACTATTTCTATAGTAGTTGTGTCTTTGGTGGGATATACCAATGCCAGAAAAACCACACTTCTAAATTTCTTAAGCGAAGTTGATGTTCTTGTTGAGGATAGCTTGTTTGGCACTATTGATCCTACTCCCAGACGGATAAAGCTACTCGATGTCATGTTATATTTTGATCATTTAATCAATATGATCTAGGATCTTATCTGAGAGAATAACATGCACAACAATAATTACAAGATACAAAATACACAAAGATTTTTCCTCAAGGAAACCATAAAGGAGAAAACCCTGCAACTTCCTCAAAGATAGAATGAGCACCGATAGCAAAAGTAAAACCCAAAAACAAAAGGATGATCTTTGACAGTTGTTCTCTCTTTCACTTGTGCGAGCTCCTCATCTCTCACTCATGCATTATAGTTGAGTGAGTGTGGGTTCCAAATAGAGAGTCTCACTCTCTATTTATACTCATTTTCCACTTGACTTTTACTCTTACAGGGACTACCTCACTAGGATAGTCTAATAACCCTAATAACACTCAACTGTGGGGACTATTTCCCCTACTTACAACAGAGGGTTAACCTCAACGAGTTTATGTGACTTTATTATATTAATGACTCTTTCGATTGGAGGAATAAACATCTTCGTCGGGGTACAATGAAATACAATAAGTGAATACATTCCAAAGTTACAAATACATCAACACTCCCTCTTAAGTAGGAAGGTATTCACTTGAAACAGTTCATCAGCACAAGTCTTCTTCACTGGATCATCATCAAATATGGATCATCATTAATATCACTTTTGTGCTATCTCGAGCAATGGTGCTATATCTCAAATCTACTCGTCATAGGAAGTTCTATAGAGCCAACCCTTTTTCATGCTACATGTAGGCCTAGCCTCCATGTAGGTCTTCATTGACAGATCCAACCATTTTTCATGCTAGATGTAAGTCTACAGTGCCAACCCTTTTTCGTGCTGGATGTAGTTCTCCATATACAGATCCAACCCTTTTTCATGTTGGATGTAGTTCTACAGAACCAACCCTTTTTCATGCTTGATGTAGTTCTCCATCTACAGAGCCAACCCTTTTTCATGCTGGATGTATTTCTACAGAGCCAACCCTTTTTCATGCTGGATGTAGGCCTTGCCCTATGCAAGGTCTTCCTCTACACAGTCAACCCTTTTTCATGTTAGATGTAGGCCTTTCCCTCTACAAGGTATTTCTCTACAGAGCTAGCCCTTTTTCATGATAGATGTAGGCCTTGCCATCTATAAGGTATTTCTCTACAAATCCAACCCTTTTTCATGCTAGACGTAGGCCTTTCCCTCTGCAAGATCTTTCTCTTCATATCATCTCGGAGCACAACCTAGATACACATAACACAACATTCACATTGACCAGCATGGTAGGACACACCTACTACCATCCACGAAAGGATTCAGCACTTACATCCACCGGCATGGTAGGACACACCTACTACCAACTGGGAAGGGCTCATGTGTATCACTTCCCCTTAGAGGGAACTTTGATCTGAAGAACACCCAACTTCTCTCTGAAGTACTCAAACTTCACTCTGGCCAAAGACTTGGTTAACACATCAGCTATCTGCTCATCCGTCGCAACATACTGGAGCTTCACTACTCCTCTCTACACCATATCCCTGATATAGTGATACTTGATCTCGATATGCTTCAAATTGTCATTGAACACCAGGTTTTCCACCAAATTCACACAACTCTGGTTTTCACAATATATACAAGTAGCATCTAACTCAAGATAAAACAAATCAGACAGTAGCTTCCTCACCCATACTGCCTCACAACTAGCCGAACAAGCTGTGAATGATTCTGCTTCAGATGTACTCAGTACCATACAAGACTGCTTCCTGCTAAACCAAGAGATCACACCTAATCCCATAGTGAAGCACAACCCCAAACTGCTCTTCCTATCAATGTCACTTCCTACCTAATCCAAATCCACATAACCTTCTAGGTTAATCTTCTGATTCGTCTCATACTTGAGCCCAGAATCAACTATACCCTTTAAGTACCTCAGAATATGCTTTGCATCAATCAGGTGAACATGTCTTGGATCTGTCAGGAACTAGTTCAATGTGTTTACGACAAAGCAAATATTTGGTCTCATGTTTGCCAGGTACATCAATGACCCAATCATCTGACAATACATCATGGAATCAACGGACTCTGATGAAGCATCACTCAATAGGTTCAGGTTCGATGCCATAGGTGTGGCCATGGCCTTGCAGTCCATCATATTGGACCTCTTTAGGATCTCCACTGCATACTTCCCTTGTCCAAGGGAGATTCCATCTATATTTTTCCGCACATCCATGCCTAGAAAATAATGCATCATACCCAAGTCCTGCATCTCGAACTCGGAAGCAAGCTTCCTCTTTGTCTCATCAATCAACCCATCCTCACCTGTCACAAACAAGTCATCTACATATAGTAGGAGTATCACTGGGTTCCCTTCCTCAAACTTGTAGTAAAGGTTGGAATCTACTTTACTCTTGGTAAAGCTCAAACTAGTCAGGAAGTTTTCAATCCTGCCATACCACGTCCTGGGTGCCTATTTCAAATCGTACAGGGCCTTCTTCAATTTACACACACGAGCCTCTCTTTTATGTGTCTCAAATCTGAGTGGCTGCTCCACATACACTTCCTCTTCCACTACACCATTCAAGAACGTGGTCTTGACATCCATCTGGTGTATCTTCCATTTCATCACTGCAGCCAAAGAAAGTAATGATCCGATGGAAGTGTATCTGGATAAAGGTGCAAAATTTTATTCATAATATATCCCTTCCTTCTGGGAGAAGCCACATGCTACAAATATCGCTTTATGTTTCTCTATGCTGCAATCTGCAGCATGCTTGATCTTGTAGATCCACTTGGAATTCACAACAAAATTCCCTTCTGGTCTTGGGACCACATCCTAGACATCATTCTTCATGATCGAATGGTACTCCTTGCTCATAGCATCCTTCCATTATTTATTTTCTGTCGCTTCTTCATAGTTGGAAGGTTCTTTATCAATGATGTCACATAGTAGGGCTACATAACTGGAGTAGGAACTAGTTCTATTCCTTTCTCTTTGCATTTCTTCTGTAGCCCCATATCTCTCTGCACCTTGGACATCCTCTTGTACTCATGCTGATTTTCTCTTGTAAGGATTCTTCTCTTGGGGTGGATCTACAGGTTCTTGACGTTCTTCCATTTCTTGATCGTCTTCTGGAGTTGCTTTATTCATAGTGGTATCTTGGATCCTAGGTACTTTGGTTTCTTCATGGTCTTCAACAGGTATTTTTCTGGATTTGATGTAAGTTGAGTCTTCATCAAATGTCATGTCCCTGCTGATGTCGATCTTCTTGAATCTTGGGAAACATATTTTGTAAGCCTTAAAGATTTCACTATATCCCACAAATATACCGTTCTTTCCTGAAGGATCTAACTTCGTCCTCTTTTCTTTGGAATGTGTATGTACACTGGACAACCAAATATTCTAAGATGACTGAATTCTGGTTTCTTTCCAGAGAAGACTTATTCTGGTGTCTTGTTCTCAAATACTCTATTCAGAGTATGATTTTGTACATACATATATGTCCTAGCAGCTTCTGCCCATAGATTCATAGGAAGATATTGATCATGAAGCATTGCCCTTTCTGCTTCCATAATCATTCTATTCTTCTTTTCTGCAACCCCATTCTGTTGTGGATTATATGGAGTGGTGAACTCCCTCTTAATCCCTGACTCTCTGCATAATTCCTTGAATTCATTTGATGTGAATTCTCCACCATTGTCTGATCAAAATTTCTTGATTTTATTCTCTGTATGGTTCTCGATCAAGGATTTGAATTCGTTGAACTTACTGAATACTTCATCCTTGCTTTTCAATAAATATATCCATGTCTTCCTATAAAAGTCATCAATGAAAGAAACATAATATACATACCCACTTAATTAACTGGATGACATCGGACTGCATACATCGTAGTGGATGATTTCCAAGATTCATTTTTCATTGCTCTCGCCACTTGGAAATTTCTTCTTTGTGTTATTTCCTTTCGCACATCCTTTGCAAACACCTTCATTCCATGCCTCTATTTCTGGAAGACCTTCAACATATTTTCTTGCAAGTGGTAGTTCCCTATAGTGCACATGTGCAAACCTTCTATTCCAAAGTTCACTTGGCTCTACTAAGTCATGGACCAAAGCTTGTTTTGGTTGTCCCTTTAATTTGTATAAGCCTCCCTCTTGCTCCCCAATCACTACTGCATCATCTATAGTCTTTCCCTTTGGAAACATAAGGACTTGGCCATCTACAAATGCAACCCTGATACCTTTTGCATCCAATGCAGATATGGAGAGAAGATTCTTCTTTAGTCCTGGTACAAACAAGACATCCTTCATCTTCATATATTTCCTAGAGTCTAGCTTATATGAAGCTTCACCACTACCTTTTATGGGATATTGGTAGTCATCCCCAAGTTTCACTTTGTGGGGTGACTCATGTTTGGATAGTTTTACAAAGGATTCTTTAAATCCCTTCATAAGTTTGGAATCCCCACTATCTATGAGCCAATCATTGCCTCCATGTGTAACAATTCCTGTGAGGGAAGAAATCAAAACGTATTCTTCATCGCTTGAAGAATCTTCACTTTCTTATTTGACTCTCTTTCTTGGAGGTTCATCATCCTCTGCAGTGTGAGCATGGTGTCTTCTTTTGTTGTTATTCTTCTTTTGAGATCCACCTTTGTTTCTGGGATATTTTTTGGTGATGTGTCCTTTCTCATCACATGTATAGCATCTGATACTAGATAGATCTCTTCTAGGGTTATTCTGATGTGAATGATTACCTTTATTGGGATGATAGTGGTCCCTTCTAATTTTCTTGGTGTGTGTTGTGAGAGCTTGATATTCATTTTCCATATTTTCTTCTCGAGCTACTATTCGAGCTTCTTCTTGTGAGAATTCCTCCCATAGTCTATTGAAAGTGAATAAATTTCTTCTAGCACAAACCCCTTGAATGAAGGAGTCCCGTGACCTAGGGAGACCATTCGAGGTGGTCATCACAATTTCTCCATTCTGTACTTATTCTTCCACAGCTTCAAGTTGTTCTTGGATTTGAGAGACCCTTGTAAAGTATGACTGTATGGTCTCTGCATTCTGGATATTTACATTCTTCAACTGATTTCTCAAAGTCATCTTCCAATTTATATTCTTTTCTTCAAATAGATTGGTCAAGGAATCAAACATCTATTTAGGTGTCTTTAGGGAAGACAAGTGTGGTATAAGGTGATCCTTCATAGAATAAGCAATGGTCCTCATGGCCTTGACCCAATTCTTCTTGTGTAAGGCCTTAGCCTCATCTCCCTCTGGAACTGGAACCTCTCCACTTATGTAGGTGTCCAATTCATTCTCTTGAAGAACAAGTTAAATCCTATACTTCCATGATCGGAATTTATCATCTCCTTCAATCTTTTTATCAAGTTTGGTGTGATGAGACATCTTTAATGAGAACCCCAAATGGAAATACAAAATATTTAGATCTTACCAATTTGAGATGCCTGAACTAGATCTAGAGCTGATCTTTTACAGTGTTGATTTTCTAGTCCAGGGTCAAATTAGGGTTTGAATTTCCTGGAGTTCTACCCAACCAAAACTTCATTCTTGGTCTCTAAACTTTGATTTTGATGAGAAGATAAATCATATGTTGCGCTCACTAAAAAATTCCTCTTATGTAAAAATACCTAATTTCCCATAGTAGTGAGAGGTCAAACACTCAGAATCAAATTCTGCTTCGACATAAAGATGTGCCCTTCAATGGAGAGTTAGCCTAGCCTCCTTTTAATGAGGATATGTAGATAGAGACCCAAGAATTAAGAAGCCCTAGATTCTGCAGCTGCACAATTTCTTCTTCTCAGGTTAGCTCTGATACCAAGTTATATTTTTATCATTTAATCAATATGATCTAGGATCTTATCTAAGAGAATAACTTGCACAACAATAATCACAAGAGACAAAAGACACAAAGATTTTTCCTCAGGGAAAACATAAAGGAGAAAAACCCGCAACTTCCTCAGAGATAGAATGACCACCAATAGAAAAAGTAAAACCCAAAAACACAAAGATGATCTCAGACAGCTGTTCTCTCTCTAACTCATCCGAGCTCCTCCTCTCTAAATCATGCGCTACAGTTGAGTGAGTGTGTGTTCCAAATAGAGAGTCTCAATCTCTATTTATACTCATTTTCCACTTGACTTTTACTCTTACAGGGACGACCTCACTAGGAGAGTCTAATAACCCTAATACCACTCAACTGTGGGGACTATTTCCCTGACTTACAATGGAGGGTTAACCTCAATGACTTTACATGACTTTATTATATTAATGAATCTCCCGATCAGAGGAATAAACATCTCCACCGGGGTACAATGAAATAGAATAAGTGAATACATTCTGAAGTTACAAATACATCAACATGGCAAGGATTTCTTTCTTATGAATGCTATAGGGTTTATCCATAATCTTTGTAAGTAGATTGTGGTTTATTTTAGGAAAAAATTGGAAGAAAGTGGTGGTTAATCATTGTTGGTGCATGCAGTACACATTAGTTGCCCCTTGGAAAAATAGTAAACATAAGCAGTGAAAAGAGAGCTCGCAAAGCATGATGTAAAAAATATTCCAATGTTAACTCTACAGAACATGATAGATAGAGCCAAATATCTTGATATAATTAGAGAAGCAAGGGACCACATGTTGACATAAAATTTGTTGATTCGTTTTCTTGGTTAGTGATATAGTTTAATTCAAGCTTCATCTACTGCAGGAAAGGGACCACCTGTTGGTTAGATGAGTCCCTCTCTCATACCTTGTTCTTCTAGTTTTAACTTTTAATTTGTTGTGTGTGTGATTTACTTTGTAGTATTTAATCTATTGATCAAATTCTGTTGATAGTATCAGTGTGTTTGCAGCTAATTGACTTCTTGTTTCTGAATAATTGATTTCTTGTTCCATTTTTTTTAACCATAAACTGCAATTCTAAAATGGTATTTTAAACATCGTATCTATATTCATGTTCTGTATTCCATTTGTCTTGTAATTTATTTAATTTACAATTTCTTCGGATATATGTAGTATTAAATTTACATTGAATTTCATACTCATCAGTTGCTTCTTGGATTTTTATCATTTTTTGTAATAGTATACTTTCTCTGCAGAATCCTTTAAGCTTTCATCAATACATGATCTGGATTTCCCATCATCAATCTAGGGCATAAAGTCCTCTTTCTCTGTACCTTTATCATCATACTCCTCACATATCTCTTTCAGTGCTCGAGTAAATTTAGTTTAAGCCTTTCCTAGACATTTGGATGACAACTTATTTTTCAACTCAAAGGTGAATACCTGAATGTCGGTAGGAGCACAGAAACCACTGCAAAAGAAGCAATAAAAAAAGAAATCAATAAACCAAAACCAGAGGCTTGGATTGTTGAGAATGCATTTTTTTTAACAATGTCATTGTAATACTGTTTCATGTGGACGGTCACACATCTAATATTGAAATCAAATATATGTTTGTGGAGTTTAGATGTCTTGTTGAATTTCTTTATTACTATTATATTGTCAGATAACAACTTTATTAATGCCTTTTGTTATAATGTGATATTTAGCAGGGAAATTGGTATTGTTATTTTCTCAATTGAAGGACCAACAGTAGATTTCAGAAATCCCGTCAATCCCATTGAAGAGGAGAAGGTTGCAACTAAGTACTATAACTCAGAGGTAATATTCCTAGAATATTTAGACTGTACCCTATTTATGACGATTTTCTTTTGGAAGTAATATAAAAACTAGACATAATTAATGTCATTGCTCAGTCAAATTATTACAGGTCCTCAGTCAATAGTATTAGAAGAAATAACGTATTTTTTTTTGTTTTCAATTCTGAAGGATTTAATGTGGAATTCCTATTGTTATTGATAGAAGCTTAACATAGTATATTGTCTTTAAACTGTCCTATTTGTGATGATTTATGAAGGATATATATTTTAGAATTAACATGCATTCTTTTGATATAAATAAACATCTTAGATTCGTTTGAGTATGTTTATGTCCCAAAGATTTCAAGGAATTAGCTAATATATGTAAACTGTGACATTGATTCAACTTGGACAAACTGAAATCCTTGCAAGTCCTTGTCCTCATATGACAAGTCTAGTAATTCTGGAAAATATAATTTAGAGAATCTATATATGATGTATTAAAGACTAATATGATTATCTTGGATTGCAGATTCATGCAGTTGCATTTTCTTTGCCACCATTTGTTAAGAAGGAACTGTAGACTTTAGGGTTTAGGGTTTTAACCTTTAGGACTATAGGGTTTTGGAAGTATTTCCATTAAAAAATAAATTTAGGGGATCAGTGGGTTAATAAAGAGTTGGAAGTTTTGGGATCTATTTCAAAATTTCAGGATCCACTTCATTTTTCATGGGATCTGTTTCATAGGCTCAAGTTTCATTTCCTTCTAAGGGGATCTTCTTCCATGGTGGATTCTAGGAGGATCTTGGTGGATTTGGATCAAAGCCATAGATCCTACACACAAGGGTGGCACATCTGGTATCACAGTTGGTGGTAGACCTGCAAATTTATTTCATTTTCATTTTGATCATGATATTAGAATGGAATTTTTGACATGTTGTTTCATATCCACTTTACAAACATAGACATATCTCCCATTTTTGGATACTCTTTGTTAATGGTTTTAAGGCTTCGGGTATTTTTATTTTCCCTAGTATCTAATGCATGTTACATGAAACATACCCATTTTCCTTTGGTAGGAAAAAACTACAGCCAAAATCCTATGTATTCCCCATCAATGTGTAGTTTTCAACTACAGACTTATTTGTCTAGCCACCTTTATAAATTTCTTTCGAGCTTTTTCAATTTCATGTTGTCAAATTATCAAAGGCCACACCACTCACTAAATGGGTTGGAAAAATTTTATACTACAAGTTGAGAGTTGCTTATGTTATTGGGCATTGTTTTATGGTTTTTGATGTTAATATTGAGTGTTTAGCCATGTTTTGGAAATCATGTAGAACCTTGATGTGACTGTCCATTGTTGAGAGGAAAAAGGTTAAAAAAATATCTCTATTTGTCAATTGAATTTAGCAATACCTGTGTAGATATACTCCGAGTTTTATCAAGTTTGGTGTTTTTGCTCTTTCTTTTGAAAAATAGTCAAGTGGTGTAAAGTAGTGAGTGTTTAGCGATGTTTTAGACATCACATAGAACCTTGATGTGTCTGTCCATTGTTGAGAAGAAAAAGGTCAAAGGAAGAGTGACAAACTAGTGTAAATTTAGGAAAGGAATGGGATCTCTGTGATGTTGATCATTGTGGGTGAAGTAATGTGCATCCACAATATACTTCAAAAGAATAAAGATGCATTATAGAATGCATGTGGGGCATCATGTCAATATACTAGGTATAATTATAAAGGGGTATAAAAAATGTAAATGAAAAAAATGGATACATGCAATATATAGTGAAAATAGGGGTTTTTTAAATTGGGAAGGCATTTTGGGAGGTGTTTTCCAATATTTTTTGAAAATAGGGGTATTGTTTCATATGCCACAAATGAACGTGCTATGCCATGGTTTCACTAAGTGAATACTCCGTGGGTAGCCTTAGAGCTGCACTTTTTCCTAGGATATGCCATTTACCTTCATTCTTGTCACCTTAGCAAATAACGACACGTCTTCTTGTGAGGATTCTCTAGGGTTTCTCTTTAGTTATTCTAGGCTAGTTGCTTAACCTAGGACCCTTCCTCACAAGGTTAGTCTTTTTCTATAGAAGCCCTAGGTTGGGTAGGGCTTGTGCTAGGGTAGGTTTTCCCTTGGCTCTTACACCATTTTCATTTTCAAAACCTAGTTTCTAGGGTTAGTTCTAGGTTAGTTTTAGGACTACAAAATTAATAAAAATCTCATAAAAATAAAATATTTGGCCAATTTAGGGCCTCCTGAAATTTAGTTCCTTAAATCTTGGGCCCTAAAATTCCACACCTAAAATCTCGAGCGCGAAAATTTCACACCCTCATTAAAATTATGTGCTCTAAAATTTTGCTCCCAAAATTTCGAGCCCTAAAATTTCACGTCCTAATTCTGTGGGCCCTAAAATCTCACGTCCTAAAATTTTGGGCCCTAAAATTCGGTGCCCTAAAATTTTGGGCCCTCCCTTTTGCTGAGGTGTACCTTCCCTTCACTACAAAATTTGAGGCCAAAATTCGACGGCTACCATGTCTGAAATTCAACACTAACCTATCGGCTATTCGACACATACACTTTTTTTTTTGCCGTTGATGGCGTAACGACAGATCTCTAACCGTCGACTAATAAGGGTCGAAGCTCTGATAGACCATTGTGTCACATATTCAACCATTATTCCTTCCAAAGTGCCAACCAAAATTGCATAAACCGTCAGAAATCTGACGTCATCTGACCCCTGAAGCCTCGGTCGTCCGACGGAAAAAAGTGTCTGAGAAATGGTGGTGTCATCAGTTTTTAATTCAGACAGTGTCGGTACTCTGACACACTCTGACACTAGAAGAGTTGGCCTTCTGACGCAGTTCGACACTTTAACCATCGGTCGTCCGACGGGAGGAAGCGTCAAAGTCATGGCACAGTTGTCGAATGGGTTGACCAGAGTGTCAAAAGAATGTCGAAAAAGGGACGCCTGTTGATGGATTAAAAAAAAATCCAAAGATTTCACTTACGGCCACATGGTTTTAGCCTAGAATTTGACCACTGAAGGAAGCCTGGTAGCAAACTAGAGGATTCTATGTCAAGTATATATTTCATCCTTGCACATATAGTTATCACAACTACTTTACTCTTAAATTTACTTTTCACAAAATAGAAAACCCAATATCCTCAAGAGAAGCACCCTCCTTTCTATTTATGGAATAAGGAAGAGAGTAATTACAAGAAAACCAGTACTAAGTCTACAAGTGGACCACTTAACAAGACAAAGTCCAATCTAACCAATCCATGAACACTTTAAGAGAATGTTCCTTAACTAGAGACATTACATGTACTAAGGGTAGGTGATTACAACACAACTTCATGGTAGTGTGAACCACATGTACAAAGGTCACGTAATCCCATGCCCGCATGTTCCAACTTACCCACTTAGAAATGGCCTATGTGACTTGGCTTTTGAGAGAGTCGGAGAAAGGTTGCTTGCAATCAAGTTTTCCTAGTTAAACACAATGCAGTGCTTCTCTGGGTGAGACTATTAGTTGGAAAGTGGAATGAAGCAATCCCCGTACACTGTCTGTGTCCCTGACCTCCATTTTGAGTTGACTAAAGTTCTAAAGGGTGGTATTTTATAACATGATTAAGATGAAATGGGTCTAAATAATTGTGTGTATCCTTCATATGCATTGTGCTAATTGTATAAGTATCTGCATAAGTTTCTCCCTGTATAAGAAAGAGCTCTCATGCAAAGAGTGCTTTACATCCCCAATCTTAATAAGTGATGATGGAGGACACTGAACGTATAGAGTCTCTAAATAGAGGGGACCAAAGGAAACAGCTAAGATAAAAAAAATAACAGAAATAAACTTGTTGACCAAGAGGCATTCAATACTTTTAGAATAGTCTAGCTTTGCTCAAGGAAGGGATATAGAATGAGATTGAATCCTACAAATACATAACCACTTCATATAGCAAAGAGACAAAGAAACAATACGGTATGTTACCTTAAATAATTATTAATAATGTACAATAGATATTTAACTTCACTCTTGCAAATTCCAAACAACTAGTAGAATAGTACAGTACAATAGTCTACCAAACTTCCAGGGGATCAATACTTGTTTTCAGAATTATAGTCTAAGGGTAAACAGTAAATGGCAGATATACCTCATTTGGCACATTTGCTACTTTGAATTTTCCTTTAAATTCTGGTTTTGGAGTGTACTCCAAGTCTTCAATGCCCCACCCCTACACACTCAGGAAACAAACGAAAAGGAATTGGAAAACTAAAGAAGAGAAACGATGTTCATAACAATCAATGCAACATGAATCTGCAAACAATAAAAATCCCAAAACAAAGGATAGGTTGACCAATGGGCATAAAACAATGCCAAGTGTTTTTACCTATCGATTTTTAATAAGATAGCCTTTCCCATCCACCATGTGTGAAATCATCATTATCATATCATATTCAGCATCAGGGAACTTGAAAGGAAGCTTGGTTGTCTCTATATCAAAATCACACACACGAACTTCTCCTCGTTGAAGAAAATCTGCTCTATTTTCCAAGGTAACCTTTGAAGAGTCCACTTTAACAGTGTAGCATTGTCCACATCTTGCATCTGCAGGATTGCAAAATCCATAAACAAGTAAAGAATGAATGTTAGTTTTTCGGTATACAAAAACTCTTGCTGCAAAGGCTGTTGAATGTGGACTTATGATTTAGAGACAAGTCATTCTTTGTTCAAAAGCATATTGAAAACATTGAATGTGGACTTATGATGTAGAAACAAGACATTATTTGTTCAAAAGCATCTTGAAAACATAAAATCAAGACATGAGTGTGTTGCGAAAATAAATGCATCCTGCTACTATTGACCAAGTATTCAAACAATCTATCTCGGAAGCTATCATGCCCAACCATTTATATAAACATGTTATATAACATCTATCATTTACTAATTCAATTCAAGTAAATGAGTTCTTTAAAAGCCTCAAGCAACATTAAATGACACTCAATTGCTTAATCTAATCAAGGAATTTAAAATATAATGATCTAACATAAATTATGTAAGCAAAAAATTATAATTAGTAAGAATATATCACCTGATAAAACATGGATAACCAAAAGTACTATGTATATAAGGCCATCGATCTAATCAAAACTCCATTTCTTACCTCTTAACTATGGAAATGTTTCTCAACGTTATCTGCAACAAGTTCCAATGGAGTCAAATAGCAATAGTGAAAATTACACAGTAAAAATATAGAAATAGATGTTTTTTAATGTATTCTTCCTTACCATTCATTGAACTCCTCTCTGTTTCAAGAATAATTTAATATTCTCTACTAAACAGGACCAACCACGTGAAGGTGGAAGCTCTTATGGCCCCTCCCCCCCCCTCACATCACTCTCAACTCCCCAAACCCAATGCCTATACTTGCAAATAACAATTTATTTCACTATTTCACAATGCAAATAACAATGCATCTACAATGCAAATTATTTCACTCAATAGTGGAAAAATGCTTTCATTAAATCATTCTTTATAACATTCATTAAACCATTCAATCATTCAACAGCTGAAAAAACTGTTCATTGACTCATTCATTAAAACATTAATTTAGTAAATGGCAGAAAAAAATATTAGTAAACAATTCAATAAAGCATGCATTCATAAAACAGAGGAAAAAACATTAATTTTTTTTTTATAAATAAGAATTACTGAAAATTTGTTTAGTCACTACCTTTTTACTTTTCTTCTCTTTAAATATTTAGTTAGAGTCACATCTTCAAGAATCTGATCATTGGTATCCCTACTAGTCTTCTTAGAAGGTTGAACTTCAGGTGAGGGGTGATGAATTTCTGAAATAATGTCAAAATCTTTCATTAATATATTTATATTTTGATAAATACGAGTAATTCATTAAAAAAAAATTACGAATGTGTGTTTTTACCTGCCATGTGCACTTCAACATGTTCAACATTATCTCGTTACTGGCCCAACCTGTTCCATGTTATGATCTGTAGCTACATGCTCTGTAGTTGAATTGTGTAGAATTAGAATTAATGTTCATTATCTGCAATGGTCTATAAAAAATAGTAGCACATTAAATTCATTACCAGGATGAGAATCATGATCTTTGTTTGGTTGGTCATGTACTTCATCCTCAACATGAACGGGATCGTTACTTTCCTGCACAAAAAGGAATAAATAATTTACATTAGTTTATTTATAAGGAACAAATTGCATGAGCATTAATAAATTATCATTAAACTATACAGTTTTCACATACTTGGGCACCAGATGGATCAGCAAAAGATCATGCAGTATTCACAGACAAGATTCTCTGATGTTCAACAACGACATCAAAGCCATGTTCGAAGCCAAGCTTCATGTAATCTGCACTGGGCAATTCTTTGAACCGGTCAGCCTTCATATTTGCATGATGTCATTAATTTTAAAGCCTTTGGTTAGAACCAAAAAAAAAAAAATCTGTATGATATTTGGATGTGGATTCGGATTTTGCAATACTTACATATTGGGCCACCAAGTTGGAGTAACCACCAGGCCCAAGCTTGTGTTGGCCAATTTTTTCAATTCTTTCCTTTGTGGCCTTAGATGTGTCCGAGAGCCTAATTAAGTTTTTAAATAACTTAGTCTATGTACCAAAATTGATATAAAAAATAGTAACAATAAGGCTTACCATTACATTTTGGAATGAATTGCATACCTCCTTGTTCCACCTGGTGGTATCTTTCCTGATTTTCTCAGGCCCTTCTCTTTTCCATCTTCCACCAGGGCTTTCCACTCCATAGATGGAATCATTGGAGGGTGTTCATACCTAGGGTTATTTTCTAGGCAAACCCTAAATTGGTGTTGGACAATCTTTAGATTTTTTCCATCCTTCTGTAGTACCTTCGATGTATCAACGGTATCTTTTCCGAATAGACTAACCAAGCGATTAGTCAAATCATCCTTTAAAGCTTTTTGCTGCTTGTTCCACATTGTGCGGATGGTGGGCCCGAAGATCTCCAAGGCCAAATCATATAGATGTTTATAAAATATATCATTTCCTGCAAAACATTATTGCCATTATTAGTGAACATTAGAAAATATTATCGGTATATTAGACACAAATTATAAAAAATAAATTGAACAATCTATAATGACCTGGAATCCTCTCTATCTTTTTTGGAAGCAGTTCTTCATTCACCAACAATGTAAACTTTATTGAACCAGTGCTAGTCACATGAGAAGATCCGAGAAATGCTTCCAATCTCTATCTATCCCTGCATCCAGCCCTTCTTCTACATCATCTATTCTGGGTGGGGCACCATCAGCTTCACCCTTCGCTACCCTTGGCAGTGTCGTAGAGCGTGTTGCTGATTGTTCAGTGGACAATATGGGAGCAGTATGTGGTGTGCATGGAGTGGTTTGGTCACTAAGACCAACATTGCCTTGACCACCACTGATAATATCCATAGCATGCTATAAATTAAACCCTTGAATTTACATTTTTATTCGATAACTTACGTCCATTTGTTTGCGTTGCTGTAACAACAATTGAAGCCTTTGTTCGAGCCCTTCTGTTAGTGGAACTACCAATTTCAGACGAACCAGTTCCTCATTTTTTTTTCCCCTTGTCCTTTGTAGCACCCTCAATGGGTCTGCAAACTCTCTAATTTCACTATCTCTCATCAATCAAGAGACCTCATTCTGTAAAGAGTTTTGAGATGCTCTTTCATAAACGGAATCCCCTGTCTGCAATTGGAATATATAAAAAATTGCTTAGTCTTTGAAAATATAGTGTGCGCAAATAATTATATTAGGGATTACATCTAGGATTACCTGATTCCTAGCCGAGGGCGTGGTCTGATCAATATATGGGGATTTACCTTGATCATCCACCTGCAAAAAAAGTAGCGAACATTATCACAATGAACGCAATATGTATAAGATAACAAATACAGAACAAAAACAAAAACAAACACTATGCTACATGTTTTATATGTGTACATTTTTGAAGTATTTAGAATGTGTAGTTACATTTAGGTTAAATGGTTGCCTCGAGTCTCCAGTCATCTGATCAACAGTTGGGGAGTTTCCTCAGTCAATCTGCAAAAAAGGTAGACAACATTACCATCATGAACGCAACCATAAAAATGAAAGAATACATAACAAAATAAACATAATGCATCATGATAGACATGTTTATGATTTTAAAGTATTTGAAATGGAGAATTACATTCATGTTTGGTTGTTTCCCTAATGTTGTAGTCGGCTGATCAATAGCCGGTTGGCTTCCCTGATCAACACTCTGCATGGAAAATCGATAATATTATATAAATGAACCTAATATACTAATGAAAATACATAACAACGTATTTGTATGTCCATCCTAAAATTTAATATTACATTGGCAATATCGATGTATACCTGCTACCTTGACTTGGGTCGAAAAACATCTACGGAGATGGAGGTGCCCCTGAGAGAACCCTGCATCAAAAACATACTAAAAGTTATGTAAGGAAACATGAAATTAAGTAGATAATTTCAATTATATGTTAACAAAAATTCCTATAGACATTAAAATAATTAATAAAGGGACTTATAAATTGTTTGTTGTACCACAACCATACTAACATTGTTTGTATCTACATGGTTCAAATTGTAATCAATAAGCAGTTTTTCGCAAGCAGCTATTGATTTAATTGCACATACAAAGACACGGTTCCCTTCACGCGACTCGAATATGCAGTTGGGTTTCTTTAATGTAGGCCTTGGTTGTGTACTTTTTATAAACCCCGCAATATTACTAGTTGTTTTTGGCCTTCCGTCCATGTACATGGTTGCTCCTTTATTTTGAGCTTTGTCTTTCAGTTGTATATAATTCACTGACAAACCATATCTACACATACTTCGTGTATATTGGACCAGGCACATCCATTCACTGTAGTTGTAATAGGGTCCAACATACTCCATCAATTCTATACATCTATCGTATCCAACCTTTATGCCGTCCATGCAAAACAAGCCCAATCCATGCAATGAGGACGGTACAATTCTATATATCCTCTCATTCACACAAAAATCAGTGTTTACTTTAGGAAGATCGCTAGGAACCCATTGTTTCACTAGGTGTTGGTACCTTTAGGGCACGTCGATGTCTTCCACTGTCTCATCATCATAGGAACATGACCCCCCGCCTTGGAGAAAAAAATTCATGCATTTGTCGAATTTTCTTCTTATCTTTTGACATCTAGTTCATCTAGCCCATGTAGAACTACTTGATGTCTCACTTTCCTCTAGCCTTACCAAAATCCCTTCACTGGAGGAAGACAGGTCTGACAAATACCTGTTTGGTTCTACCTGCACCGTGTCCAAACAAACATTTGGCATAAGCATAGCAAAATACCAGCAAAAAAACGTGGAAAGACTTATAAGAAAAAAAACTTTGAAAGACTTGTAAGCCAATAAATTGTTAAAGAAAAATCTTGTCAAGAATGAGTTTGGTTAATAGGTGTGGGCATTTGGTAGCCCTAAAAATTCTAATGTATGCCCCTCTTTTGGTTACATACAAGTCTCCATTCTAACGTATTACTTGCATTGCCTTTTGCTAACATGAATTGGGTAGGCTTCATAAGCTTCAAATGTATGCTTGTGGCCATTGTACTTTAGCCTTTCAATGTTGTCAAGCTTGAGATGATATGTTATGCATATGCATCACATATAACACTGCAATTTATGCCAATATATGTCTATACAAAACCTAGAGGTTCTCCTTTAATGGACTATCTCCTTCAAATAACATATCTCATTTAAGTGGTTTTTAGTTTTCCCATGAATGATTTTGTGATGTTGTAGATGATTTTCGTTTTAGAGTGCATTTTTTAGCCTCTATGCTACTCTGAAGTGCATAAGCCAGCACTTCAGAGGCATATTTCCCAGTGGTGGTGAAGAACGAACATTTCCAGATCTGGCTAGTTGGCACGTTAAATACATTTCTATCAGTCTGTAATATTTGTTGGTTTATTCCTTTTAGCTTGTCTTGATGATGCTTTTTTTCCCATATTAATTTTCAACCCTAAGGCAACGCTAACTTGTTTTCCCATACTAATTTTCAACCCTAAGGAATACAATTGATCAGCTTCATAGGAATACTGGACAAACATTCAAAGGTAACACCCCTAATCTAGGAATCTTGACTACATCCACATCACTAACCTTCAACAGACTGAGAATTCAAGTCTAATACTGAAGTAGCTAATCCAAAGAAGAAATAAATAAGAGAGATCAGTAGTATGAGGGGATCATCCACCTCAATCATCCAAAGGATGTCAATAGCAACAGCACATAAAAGACTCACTGTGCTAAGGGCTAGAAAAGATGGAAAGTTCCCTGACCAATACATTCACCATCAGTGAATTCAGTAAACTGAAAATGGCCTAAGGCCAAGTTTAATGCTTCTTTGGATAAGCTATCAGCCTTAGTATTGTGTTCTCTGAATATGTGAACTGCTTTTATTTGGATGAATTAAGGTTCCATATCACGGATACGTTGACACCAACCATCAATTGCAAGTAAAGTTAGTTATGATCTTCTATTGAACCAATTAATGATGGCTATGGAGTCACCATGAATGTGCAGAGTGGGAAGGACCATGGTTTTAGCACAATAAAGGAGATTCCATAAAGCAATTAGTTCAAATCTGGTGTTTGTACTCAGACCAACACCCAATTTGAAGCAAAAATAGTGGTCCTGGGTGATCAAAAGATGAACACCTATACTTCCAATGATTGGCTGAAGCCCCATCAAAGAAGATGTAGGTACAATTATCGAAATAGTTTATTTAGTCAAACTCGGAGGTTGGATGGAGTCGAATAATGAGTACGGGCCTCCTCCTAAGGCCGGGTTTAATGGTCGTGTTGCGAACACGCCTAACAGCTCTTAATCTGGTAGGGAAACCAGAACCCTACTCTCGGTTCCAGCTGTTTAATTTTCCAGCGTGTTCTACACTGTGTCTGGGGACGGTATACCGGTAATTTCCAGTGAGGAGAAGATGTTGAGCTCTTGCTACAATGAGTCAACAGATTTGTCTTCCATGTCTACCGGACCTACTCCCAAATTCACAAAAACCTCCAAATTGAACTGAATTGTCCAAAACGAAACCACGGGGACTTCACTTAGTGAACTTGTCACATAGCACGTGCGATCATGGGATATTAAAGAATACCCTTAATTTCCAGAGATATTGACCCAAACTCTTTTTGTTGAAACCCCCTCCCAATAGTTAAAACCTCCTCGCCACCCATTTTTATACCTCAATCCTTATAAACCACCCTACCCACCCCCACCTTAAACCCCTCATCCCCCCCAATACCTGCAATATATTGGTTCAATTTTTAATAATTTTAAAACCCACAATATGAACTAACGTGATAGGATATTCATCAACAAGTGAATCCCCCGTGAACGAAACGAGTCGTGACAATGTCCAAATACACTTGTCATTTTTTATTATATATTATTATATATTATATGTACTTTATTATTATTTTATATTATATGTATTTTATTTTTATTATATGTTATTTTATATTATATAAATTGCCATAATAGTATTAGGATATTTTTATTGGCTTCTTTTGTTTGAAAGTTGAACTACCTAAAAGTGCACATATCTCATCTAGGACCGTTTAAGATTCATAATAACAACTATTGTTATAGGATTTTATTCTCCAAATGAAACACCAAAACCATACTTATCGGTTAATATTTGTGTAGGGATGTTTTTCTAATCTTTCCCATAATTTATTATACTAATGGGATTGTATGCAAAAATTTATGTATGCCCCTCTTTTAGTTACATACAATTATGCATTCTCACTTATTATTGCTTGCATTTCCTTTTCCTAACATTGCCTTTTCCTTTTACTAGCCTAACCCCTTTTCAACAATAATAGTTGCAGATTTAATCAAGTGTTTTTCTACCGAGGTGGCTGAGTCAACTGAGTTGACCCCCAACCGAGCTAACTTGGCCTTTGAAACGATTGGGGTCAACTCGATTGACTCAGCCACCTCGGTAGAAAAACACTTGATTAAATCTACAACTATTATTGTTGAAAAGGGGTTAGGCCAGTAAAAGAAAAAGGCAATGTTAGGAAAAGGAAATGCAAGCAATAATAAGTGAGGATGGAGAATTGTATGTAACTAAAAGAGGGGCATACATAAATTTTTGCATACAATCCCATTAGTATCATAAATTATGGGAAAGATCAGAAAAAACATCCCTACACAAATATTAACCGGTAAGTATGGTTTTGGTGTTTCATTTGGAGAATAAAATCCTATAACAATAGTTGTTATTATGAATCTTAAAGGGTCCTAGATGAGATCTGTGCACTTTTAGGCAGTTCAACTTTCAAGCAAAAGAAGCCAATAAAAATATCTTAATACTATTATGGCAATTTATATAATATAAAATAACATATAATAAAAATAAAATACATATAATATAAAATAATAATAATATACATATAATATATAATATATAATAATATATAATAAAAAATGACAAGTGTATTTGGACATTGTCGTGACTCATTTCGTTTTGGACAGTTCAGTTCAATTTGGAGGTTTTTGTGAATTTGGGAGTAGGTCCGGTAGACATGGCAGACAACTCTGTTGACCCATGGCAGCAAGAGCTCAACATCTTCTCCTCACTGGAAATTACCGGTATACCATCCCCAGACACAGTGCAGAACACGCTGGAAAATTAGACAGCTGGAACCGAGAGTAGGGTTCTGGTTTCTCCACCAGATGAAGAGCTACTAGGTGTGTTCGTAGCACAGCCATTAAACCCGGCCTTAGGAGGAGGCCCGTACTCATTATTCCACTCCATCCAACCTCCGATTTTGACTAAATAAGATATTTCGATAATTGTACCTACATCTTCTTTGATGGGGCTTCAACCAATCAAATTGGAGGTATAGGTGTTCATCTTTTGATCACCCAGGACCACTATTTTTGCTTCAAATTGAGTGTTGGTCTAAGTACAAACACCAGATTTGAACTACTTGCTTTATGGACTCTCCTTTATTGTGCTAAATCCATGGTCCTTCCCACTCTGCACATTCATGGTGACTCCACAGCCATCATTAATTGGTTCAATAGAAGATCATAACTAACTTTACTTGCAATTGATGGTTGGTGTCAACGTATATGTGATATGGAACCTTACTTCATCCAGCTAAAAGAAGTTCACATATTCAGAGAAGACAATACTAAGGATAATAGCTTATCCAAAGAAGCATTAACCTTGGCCTCAGGCCATTTTCAGTTTACTGAATTCACTGATGGTGAATGTACTGGTCAGGGCACTTTCTAGCTTTTCTAGCCCTTAGCACAATGAGTCTTTTATGTGCTATTGCTATTGACATCCTTTGGATGATTGAGGTGGATGATCCCCTCATATTACTGATCTCTCTTATTTATTGCTTCTTTGGATTAGCTACTTCAGTATTAGACTTGAATTCTCAGTCTGTTAAAGGTTAGTGATGTGGATGTAGTCAAGATTCCTAGATTAGAGGTGTTACCTTTGAATGTTTGTCCAGTATTCCTGTGAAGCTGATCAATTGTATTCCTTAAGGTTTCCTTAGGGTTGAAAATTAGTATGGGAAAACAAGTTAGCATTGCCTTAGGGTTGAAAATTAATATGGGAAAACAAGCATCATCAAGACAAGCTAAAAGGAATAAATCAGCAAATATTACAAACTGATAGAAATGTATTTAACATGCCAACTAGCCTGATATGGAAATGTTCGCTCTTCACCACCACTAGGAAATATGCCTTTGAAGTGCTGACTTATGCACTTCATAGTAGCACAGAGGTTAAAACATCCACTCTAAAACTAAAATCATCTACAACATCACAAAATCATTCATGGGAAAACTAAAAACCACTTAAAGGAGATATGTTATTTGAAGGAGATAGTCCATTAAAGGAGAACCTCCAAGTTTTGTATAGACATATATTGGCATAAATTGCAGTGTTTTATGTGATGCATATGCATAACATATCGTGTCAAGAGTGACAACATTGAAAGGCTAAAGTACAATGGCCACAAGCATACATTTGAAGCTGATGAAGCCTACCCAATTCATGTTAGCAAATGGCAATGCAAGCAATAAGTTAGAATGGAGACTTGTATGTAACAAAAAGAGGGGCATACATTAGAATTTTTAGGGCTACCAAATTCCCACAGCTATTAACCAAACTCATTCTTGACAAGATTTTTCTTTAACAAGTTATTGGCTTACAAGTATTTCAAAGTTTTTTTTCTTACAAGTCTTTCCACGTTTTTTTGCTGGTATTTTTCTATGCTTATGCCAAATGTTTTTTTGGCCATGGTGAAGGTAGAACCAAACAGGTATTTGTCAGACCTGTATTCCTCCAGTGAAGGGAGTTTGGGAAGGCTAGAGAAAAGTGAGACATCCAGTAGGTCTACACGGGCTAGATCAACTAGATGTTAGAAGATCAGAAGAAAATTCGACAAACGCATGAATTTTTTTCTCCAAGGAGGGGGGACATGTTCCTATGATGATGAGACAGTGGGAGACATCGACGTGCCATTAAGGTACCAACACCTAGTGAAACAATGGGTGCCTAGCGATCTTCCTAAAGTAAACACTGATTTTTGTGTGAATGAGAGGATATATAGAATTGCACCGTTCTCATTGCATGGGTTGGGCTTGTTTTGCATGGATGACATAAAGGTTGGATACGGTAGATGTACAAAATTGATGGAGTATGTTGGACCCTGTTACAACTATAGTGATTGGATGCACCTGGTCCAATACACATGAAGTATGTGTAGATATGGGTTGTCAGCAAATTATATACAACTGAAAGGCAAAGCTCAAAATAAAGGAGCAACCATGTACATGGATGGAAGGCAAAAAACAACCGGTAATATTGCGGGGTTTATAAACAGTACACAACCAAGGTCTACATTAAAGCAACCCAAATGCATATTTGAGTCGCGTGAAGGAAACTATTTCTTTGTATGTGAAATTAAATCAATAGTTGCTGGTGAAGAACTACTTATTGATTACAATTTGAACCGTGTAGATACAAACAATGTTAGTATGGTTGTGGTACAACAAACAATTTATAATTCCTTTTATTAATTATTTTAACGTCTATAGGAATTTTTGTTAGCATATAATTGAAATTATCTACTTAATTTCATGTTTCCTTATGTAACTTTTAGTATGTTTTTGATACAGGCTTCTCTCAAGGGCACCTCCATCTCCGTAGATGTTTGTCGACCCGAGTCAAGGAAGTAGGTATACATCGATATTGCCAATGTAATATTAAATTTTAGGATGGACATACAGATACATTGTTATGTATTTTCATTAGTATATTAGGTTCGTTTATATAATATTATCAATTTTCCATGCCGAGTGTTGATTAGGGAAGCCAACCGGTTATTGATTAGCCGACTACAGCATCAGGGCAACGGCCAAACATGAATGTAATTCTCCATTTCAAATACTTTAAAATCGTAAACATGTCTATTGTGACGCATTATGTTTATTTTGTTATGTATTCTTTCGTTTTTATGGTTGCGTTCATGATGGTAATGTTGTCTACCTTTTTTGCAAATTAACCAAGGAAACTCCCCAGCTGTTGATCAGACGACTGGAGATTCAAGGCAACCATTTAACATAAATGTAATTCCACATTCTAAATACTCTAAACTGTACACATATAAAACATGTAGCATAGTATTTATTTTTGCTTTTGTTCTGTATTTGTTAGCTTCTACATATTGCGTTCATTGTGATAATGTTCTCTACTTTTTTTGCAGGTGGCTGATTGAGGTAAATCCCCATCTGTTGATCAGACCATGCCCTTGGCTAGGATTCAGGTAATCCTAGATTGAATCCCTAATATAATTATTTGTGCACACTATATTTTCAAAGACTAAGAAATTTTTTATATATTCCAATTGCAGACAGGGGATTCCATTTATGAAATGGTGTCTCAAAACTCTTTACAGAATGAGGTCTCTCGGTTGATGAGAGATAGTGAAATTAGAGAGTCTGCATACCTATTGAGGGTGCTACAAAGGACAAGGGAAAAACAAAATGAGAAACTGGTTCATTTGACATTGGTAGTTCCACTAACATAAGGGCTCAAACAAAGGCTTCAATTGTTGTTACAGGAACGTAAGCAACTGAACGTAAGTTATTGAATAAAAATGTAAATTCATTTATAAAAAATTTATAACATTTGATTTTATATGATGTTGAACTTATAATACAATGAGTTTAATTTACAGCGTGCTATGGAGATTATCAGTTGTGGTCAAGGCAATGTTGGTCCCAGTGACCAAACCACTCCACATACACCACATAATGCTCCCATATTGTCCACTGAACAATCAGCAACACACTCTGTGACACTGCCGAGGGCAGCAGAGGGTGAAGCTGATGGTGCCCCACCCACAACAGATGCTGTAGAAGAAGGGGTGGATGTAGGGCTAGATAGAGATGTGGAAGCATTTCGTGGATCTTCTCGTGTGACTAGCACTGGTTCAATAAAGTGTACATTTTTGGTGAATGAAGAACTGGTTCCAATAAAGATAGAGAGGAATCCATGTCATTATAGATTGTTCAATTTATTTTTTATAATTTGTGTTTAATATAATGATAATATTTTCTAATGTTCACTAATGATGGCAATAATGTTTTGCAGGAAATGATATATTTTATGAACATCTATATGATTTGTCCTTGGAGATTTTTGGGCCCACCATCCGCACAATGTGGAACAAGCAGCCAAAAGCTTTAAAGGATGATCTGACTAATTTCTTGGTTAGTCTGTTCAGAAAAGATACCTTTGATACATCGAAGGTACTACAGAAGGCTAGAAAACATCTAAAGATTGTCCGAGACCAATATAGGGTTCACCTAGAAAAGAACCCTAGGTATGAGCACCCTCCAATGATTCCATCTATGGAGTGGAAAGCCCTGGTGGAAGATGGAAAAGAGAAGGGCCTGAGAAAATCAGGAAAGATACCACCAGGTGGAACAAGGAGGTATGCAATTCATTCCAAAATGTAGCAATAAGCCTTATTATTACTGGTTTTTATACCAATTTTGGTACATAGACTAATTTATTTAAAAACTTAATTAGGCTCTCGGACACATCTAAGGCCACAAAGGTAAGAATTGAAAAAATTGGCCAACACAAGCTTGGTCCTGGTGGTTACTCCAACTTGGCGGCCCAATATGTAAGTATCGCAAAACCCGAATCCGCATCCAAATATCATACAGATTATTATTTTTGTTTCGTTCTGACAAAAGGCTTTAAAATTAATGACATCATGCAAATATGAAGGCCGACTGGTTCAAAGAATTTCCCAGTGTGGATTACATGAAGCTTGGCTTCGAACATGGCTTTGACGCCGTTATTGAATGCAAGAGAAGCTTGTCTATGAATACTGCATGATCTTCTGGTAATCCATCTGGTTCCCAGGTATGTGAAAACTGTATAGTTTAATGATAATTTATTAATGCTCATGCAATTTGTTCCTTATAAATAAACTAACGTAAATTGTTTATTCCTTTTTGTGCAGGAAAGTAACGATCCCGTTCATGTCGAGGATGAAGTACATGACCAACAAAACGAAGATCATGCTTCTCATCCTCATAATGAATTTATTAATGTGCTACTTTCTTTATAGACCATTGTAGATGATGAACATTAATTCTAATTCTACACAATTTAACTACAGAGAATGTAGCTGCAAATCATAACACGAAACAGGTTGGGCCAGTACCAGATAATGTTGAACATGTTGATGTGCACATGGCAGGTAAAAACACACATTCGTAATGTTTTTTTAATGAATTACTCGTATTTATCAAAATATAAATATATTAATGAAATATTTTGACATTATTGCAGAAATTCATCGCCCCTCGCCTAAAGTTCAACCTTCTGAGCAGACTAGTAGGGATACCGATGATCAAATTCCCAAAGATGTGACTCTAACTAAATATTTAAAGAGAAGAAAAGTAAAAAGGAAGTGACTAAACAAATTTTCAGTAATTCTTATTTATAAAAAAAAAAATAATGCTTTTTCCTCTGTTTTATGAATGAATGCTTCACTGATATATTTTTTTCTGCCATTTACTAAATTAATGTTTTAATGAATAAGTTAATGAATGGTTTTTTCAGCTATTGAATGATTGAATGGTTTAATGAATGTTATAAAGAATAATTTAATGAAAGCATTTTTCAACTATTGAGTGAAATAATTTGCATTGTAGATGCATTGTTATTTGCATTGTGAAATAGTGAACCTAATTGTTATTTGCAAGTATAGGCATTGGGTTTGGCGAGTCGAGAGTGATGTGAGGGGGGGGGGGGGGGGCCATAAGAGCTTCCACCTTCAAGTGGTTGGTCCTGTTTAGTAAAGAATATTAAATTATTCTCGAAACAGAGAGGAGCTCAATGAATGGTAAGGAAGAATACATTAAAAAACATCTATTTCTATATTTTTACTGTGTAATTTTCACTATTGCTATTTGACTCCTCCATTGGAACTTGTTGCAGATAGCGTTGAGAAACATTTCCATAGTTAAGAGGAAAGAAATGGAGTTTTGATTAGATCAATGGCCTTATATAAATAGTATTTTTGTTTATCCATGTTTTATCAGGTGATATATTCTTCCTAATTATAATTTTTTGCTTACATAATTTATGTTAGAACATTATATTTTAAATTCCTTGACTAGATTAAGCAATTGAGTGTCATTTAATGTTGCTTGAGTATTTTAAAGAACTCAATTACTTGAACTAAATTAGTAAATGATAGATGTTATATAACATGTTTATATAAATGGTTGGGCATGATAGCTTCAGAGATAGATTGTTTGAATACTTGGTCAATTGTAGCAGGATGCATTTATTTTTGCAACACACTCATGTCTTCATTTTATGTTTTCAAGATGATTTTGAACAAATAATGGCTTGTTTATACATCATAAGTCCACATTCAATGTTTTCAAGATTCTTTTGAACAAAGAATGGCTTGTCTCTAAATCATAAGTACACATTCAACAGCCTTTGCAGCAAGAGTTTTTATATACCGAAAAACTAACATTCATTCTTTACTTGTTTATGGATTTTGCAATCCTGTAGATGCAAGATGTGGACAATGGTACACTGTTAAAGTGAACTCTTCAAAGGTTACCTTGGAAAATAGAGCAGATCTTCTTCAACGAGCTGAAGTTCGTGTGTGTGCTTTTGATATAGAGACAACCAAGCTTCCTTTCAATTTCCCTAATGCCAAATATGACATGATAATGATGATTTCACAAATGGTGGATGGGCAAGGCTATCTTATTAAAAATCGAGAGGTAAAAACACTTGGAATTGTTTTATGCCCATTGGTCAACCTATCCTTTGTTTTGGGATTTCTTTCAGCTATGTTTTGGGATTTTTATTGTTTGCATATTGATGTTGCATTGATTGTTATGAACATCGTTGCTCTTCTTTAGTTTTCCAAATCCTTTTCATTTGTTTCCTGAGTGTGTAGGGGTGGGGCATTGAAGACTTGGAGTACACTCCAAAACCAGAATTTGAAGGAAATTTCAAAGTAGAAAATGTTCTGAATGAGGCATATATGCCATTTACTATTTACCCTAAGACTATAATTCTGAAAACAAGTATTGATCCCCTGGAAGTTTGCTAGACTATTCTACTGTACTATTCTACTAGTTGTTTGGAATTTTCAAGAGTGAAGTTAAATATCTACTGTACATTATTAATAATGATTTAAGGTAATATACTCTATTGTTTCTTTGTCTCTTTGCTATATGAAGTGGTTATGTATTTGTAGGATTCAATCGTATTCTATATCCCTTCCTTAAGCAAAGCTAGACTATTCTAAAAGTATTGAATGCCTCTTGGTCAGCAAGTTTATTTCTGTTATTTTTTTATCTTAGCTGTTTCCTTTGGTCCCCTCTGTTTAGAGACTCTATAGGTTCAGTGTCCTCCATCATCACTTATTAATATTGGGGATGTAAAGCACTCTTTGCATGAGAGCTCTTTCTTATACAGGGAAAAACTTATGCAGATACTTATACAATTAGCACAATGCAGATGAAGGATAAACACAATTCTTTAGACCCATTTCATCTTAATCATGTTATAAAATACCACCCTTTAGAACTTTAGTCAACTCAAAATGGAGGTTAGGGACACAGGCAGTGTATGGGGACTGCTTCATTCCACTTTCCAACTAATAGTCTCACCTAGAGAAGCATTGCATTGTGTTCAACTAGGAAAATTTGATTGCAAGCAACCTTTCTCCGACTCTCTCGAAAGCCAAGTCACATAGGCCATTTCTAAGTGGGTAAGTTGGAACATGCGGGCATGGGATTACGTGACCTTTGTACATGTGGTTCACACTACTGTGAGGTTATGTTGTAATCACCTACGCTTAGCACATGTAATGTCTCTATTTAAGGAACATTCTCTTAAATTGTTCATGGATTGGTTAGATTGGACATTGTCATGTTAAGTGGTCCACTTGTAGACTTAGTACAGGGTTTGCTTGTAATTACTCTCTTCCTTATTCCATAAATAGAAAGGATGGTGCTTCTCTTGAGGATATTGTGTTTTCTATTTTGTGAAAAGTAAAGTTAAGAGTAAAGTAGTGATAACTATATGTGCAAGGATGAAATATATACTTGACATAGAATCCTCTAGTTTGCTACCATGCTTCCTTCAATAGTCAAATTCTAGGTTGAAACCATGTGGCCATAAGTGAAATATTTGGATTTTTTTTTTTAAATCCATCAATAGGCATCACTTTTCTGACGTTCTTCCGACACTCTGGTCAACCCATTCGACGGCCATGCCATGACTCCGACGCTTCCTCCCATCGAACGATTGACGGTTAACATGTCAGATTGCTTCGGAAGGCCGACTCTTCTAGTGTCAGAGTGCGTTGAAGTACAGACACTGTCTGAATTAAAAAATGATGACACCACCATTTCTCAGACACTTTTGTCTGTCGAATGGCCAACGCTTCAGGGGTCAGAGAACGTCGGATTTCTGACGGTTTATGCAATTTTGGTTGGCCCTTCAGAAGGAATAACGGTCGAATATGTGACACAATGGTCTATCAGAGATTCCACCCTTATTATTCGATGATCGGAGATCCGACGTTATGCCACCGACGGTAAGAAAAAAGTGTATGTGTCGAATACCCGACAGGTTAGTGTCGAATTTCAGACATGGTAGCCATCGGATTTTGGCCTCAAATTCTGTGGTGCGACTAGAATTTATAATGCTCTTGCTATATAATATTACTAATATAACCATATTATTGCAATTATAGCTTAGGATTCATGAGCATAGCAATATATGTGAATGTTAGTTGAGATTTTGAAGTGAAGGATTCCCTTCCTCGCTACCAGAAGTTAAAACAGAGCTCGACTAGAATTTATAAAACTTTTGTTATAGAATGTTATTAGCATAATTATATTAATAATAATATGGCTTACATGTTTTGTTTGCTACATTATTTAAAGTGTATTTGCTTGTCTTTCTTTTAATGATCCTTTTTCATATGGTTATGATATTATGATGCTAAAGGTTTTAGATATTGTATAAACCATTGAAATCTTAACATATGATGCTAATGATGATGATGATTATTAGGATGAAGATGATAATGATTAATATGATACCATTAATGATTATGATTATGATGATACCATTAATGATCATAAAGATGATGATGGTGATGAGGAGGAGGAGGAGGAGGAGGAGGGGGGGCGAGGATGAGGATGATGACGATGAAGATGATGATGATGATGGTAACAATGAATATGATGATGATGATTAGTATAACTATGATGAAAACGATGATGTTGATGCTGATGTCGATGATAACAGTGAAGATGCTGCTGATGATGATAACATTGATGATCATGATGATTATAACTTTGATGATGATGAGTCATCATCAATATCATCATTATCATATTATTCAACTGACTCAACATCTGTATCATCATCTAGTTCAAAATCATTATCGTTGAAAGAATCTCTCATATCAACATCATCATAAAATTCATTTTTCGGTTATATATTAATCATCAATATCATCATTGAGTACTACATTGTTTGCTACGTCATTTGGATGATTAAATTCTTGATAGGATTCTTCATATGACACATATGTGGAGGAAAACTACTCTTGATCTGCATCACCTTCTTCTTCAACATTTTCTTCTTCCTCTGCATTATACTTGACAGGTCTTCCTCTTGGATCATTTATAACAATGTATGACCAACCTACTTTACCTGGACCCTCTGAGTAAAAGACCTTCTCACATTGAATTGGAAGAACATAAGGCTCTACACCCATTTCAAGTGCCCTTATATTAACCATGGTAAATCCATTGGCATGCTCAATAAAAGTTCTTTCAAGATCACATTCATTCATTCGTATCCTATACAATTTGAAATCAAACAAAACTATTTTAAAGGAATTAAAGTCACACTCAATTATATATTCCAAAGAACTATAGTATTTATTTTCAGATACTTTTGGATGCTTTTCACTTCTACATGAAACATTAGTGACTTGAAAAACTATAGCTATCCCACAATCGAATATTTCTTTCTTGTCATCCAACTTTTTGATGCAAAATTTACAACCATTGCACCACATAGGCTTGTGGCGTATGAACTGCATCATGCCTGACTTAGTAAATAAATATATAAGAAGAAATAAAGAAAAGATATACATTGATATAATAGGAAACAAAAAAAAATGAGCAAGGTAAAAATGCTTTCCTTTTTATTTTTTAAACTACATGCTAAATCAATTTCTCTTGGTGTAAGCTCAGCAGGATATTTTTCTCAATGATGATGCATTATTTTAATCAATTTACTCACCCCTTCCTATGATAAGGTACCATATAATTTTGTACATTTTTCTATCCATTCCTCCATCCAATCAAGATTATTTTCAATGTATAAATGTAGCGCATCCCACTCGCAACCAACTATATGAAAAAATAACAATTAAGAATTGTAAATTAGCTATCATTAAAGACAATTAAGTTTACCCTAAAATACCGATGGAATAATAAAAATTACATAAGTTATATATATATATATATATATATATATATATATGCTGCGAGGAATATTTCAATCAGTGTGGACACAATTTTTTCCCCTATCCTGCATGGTGCAAGTCTAGGACAAAAAGACACAATGATGTATCCTCTCCCTAGATGACTGATCTACTTGAATATAAAGCTCTATTTACCTTGAGTGTGGGAGCTTGTCATTATTTTGTATATCCTTTTGCGATAAACTATACCTGCAAAGAACACAAAAAATAAGACAAGAAATGAGAGCAACAAGATAAATCAATGATATATACTAATGATCAAGGAAACTAGTAATAAACAGTCAATATTAACATGAATAATTTATGGGAATGTGAAACATTTTTGTATTAAAGATGAGAAAATAAATCTACAAGCAAATCCTTGATGTCGAATCTTTTCTTTTACAAGATCTTTGACTCACTCACACACACTACAAACTATGCAATATCTCACTCATGACCAATCTCTCTTTTCCTCCTATACCAGAATTGAATCCAACAACATAAGGATGCTCTCTTGGTCTCTCGATCATGTGGTCAGTGTAGCTTAATTTTATAGTCCAAGGGAGGCCCAAATGGGTTGAGATATTTTGGGAGGAAGATATGGAATGATCCTAGGGGTTTCTAGGTCGAGTGCCATCTCTCCCAAGTAGTTAGGATCATCCTCCACGAGATATTTCACCTAGAAGCTTCTCAGATCTTCTCTTTTTTTTTCTCTTTTTGGACTGTTGACGCTCCTTTTGAGAGGGATACATGCACTGACACTCTTTGTGGTCATGTGATAGGTGCCACTAGCACCTTATGTCAATAGACAATAGGCTTTAGGCTTGTATGATTCCCTATGTTAGGGAGAAAGGTGCGTTAGACTGCCTAGGATTGAGCAGTAAGGATCCAAAAGAATGTATTGGCTAGGAAATTCAAGGGATTTGAGCATTAAGACAGTTTTTGGGTGTAATAGAATGCCCCCCAAAGTATGAATCTAGAGGAATCTGATGGGTGAAATGCTTTGCTAGATCTTGATTCTTATATCAGAGGAAAAAGACAGTTGAGTAAATAGTTGACACAAGACCAATCACCAACTATCTGACTCAACCATGGATGTAGACCAATACATTCCATATCCATGTATAATGACAATGTCATAGCTACTGACAATACATTGTAGAACCATGAACAACAAGGCTGGAAACAGAACATGGCTACGGAACATACAAAGTAGATACATGCAATCCTGACTCAAAATATGAACATTGCCACCAAAACATACAATGCAGATCCATGTCATGAATCCAAACAATAATCCATTGCAACACGAGGATAGGAACATATTCAAGTGAATACCTAATCATTCAGGGTCTTCATTCCAATTTCAAATGATACGATTCTATCCATGCAAATAGATGTCACAATGTCGAACATGGTAGAAACCACTTGATTATCGGTTATTCATGTATACCATTAACAAGAGAGGGGGAGATCATCATTGATGTCAATGATTCCTAAGGTATCCCATTTCATTCCTTTGAATGTGAATAAAGGAATTGTAGTCGAACACTCAGTGGAATCCTTCAATCATAGGCCATTAATTAAATCCCACTGTTGAAAGCGAGAAAACCTATTGTTGAAGCATGCAAGATTCAAGGTACTTGACTCAGTTTCTAAGTCTAATTCCCAGATGATGTGTTGGTATTCACAGGAACAGAATCGTCGAAGGATTTCCATGATGTTTCCCCCATCATCGACATGAAACATGGAACAAAAGATAATGTTGAAGTGCCGAAAAAAACCATAGGACTGATTCAGATGTGATGGACTCGAAGGAAGGTAAGGCATCTGCAGAGGTAGACTACAGAGTAGGTTTCCCTTAAACATTGAGCAACATGATAAATTCCTTAGCAACATTGACTCAACGAGGTAGAGACTGGACGTAATGCAAGGAACGGACAATTTATTCTTTGAATTGACTCAAAGGAGTTAAATGACTCACAGAAGTGGATCGACTCGGTGACAAGATGAATACCCAACTGTTTGAAATGAAAATGCAAACATGTGCCATATTAAAGGGTGGACTATGAGCTTCCATTAATGCAAATGAAATATGTTCCCCATTCCCTTAATTTTCCCATCGCGAAGGATGAGTACCTCTTTTCTTTTTAGTGATCTTGAAAAAGGGTAACAAACGATCGATGTAGCTCATCAAGTGATAAGTCCATTCTCATACTTTTATGAACCTAATAAAGGAGGGGTGCATTCCCAGAAAGGGCCCTTCATCGTTTAATTTTATGAGTCCGAGGAAGGTAAAATAAATTGTAATTTCATGTTTAGAGAGTCTGAAATGACTAAGAAGACTCTAGGGTGGAATTTTTTGTAAATTTAGTCCTTGAGGCCCAAAAAAGTATAAATTGATTCCTAGGAGGACTATTCTAGTTGCGTACCTTTTTCATAATTGAATCCAATCGGTCTGAAAAAGGGGTAAATTATCACTGACTGGACTATCTTTCAAATACTTTTACAAGCGTGAAAGCATCAAGCTCACTTGGTGATCTTTTCATGTTTAAAGGGTCTCAAAAAGAGATTACAATTGACTTCATGACGGATTTTATTTTTCGTTATCCATTTTAACGAGTCCGAAAAAGAGGTAAAAGCACACTCGATACATTTTCACTAAATTTTTAATGAGCATGACAAGGGTATAAAAGACACTTGGAACCTTTTTCATGTTTGAATCCAAATCAAGAAAAAGCAGTAACTAAGCTCAAAACCACTTTTCGTGTTTTAACCAGAGCATGATAAATGAAAAGTGAGCTCGACAACATATTATTTTTTTAATGAGCTCAAAGATTAGTTGGAAGAATTCTCAGGGTATTTGCTTCATTTTTTAACGAGCTTGACACAGAATATGAACTATGCTCAATATGTTGTTTCATAGTTTAGCGAGCTCGAAGCCAAAAATAAAGTATGCTCAAAATGCATCCCATTGATGGGTGTTTTCCCAACATGATGTCCAGTGGTTGGCACTTTAACCTAGTATAAATCTCAAGTAGCTTAACTCCAACATAATGTAAAAAGTTTGGATACATTCCCCCCAAGTGTTAGTTCTTTTGATTACTCTTTTCTTCATCCAACTAAATTTTGGGTTATTTCTAGGAAAAGGTTCACTAGATATAGAGGAAGAAAGGGGATCAAGTGATATAGGAAGATGAAATGAAGGTTCAAGTATTGAGTCTTTAAACTACTTTACATAGTGGAAGAATCCATTTCATTTTTTAACAAGTTTGACACGAAAAGGGAACTCTGCACAAGTTGTTTTTATTTTTTAATGAGCTTGAAACTAGAAGTAAACTATGCTCAGGTACATCTTTTCATTTTTTAACGAGATTAACACAAAATGGGAACTCTACTCACATTCAGTTCTTAGCCAACATGATGTCCAAAGGTTGGAAGGTTTCCCCCCTTAAATAAGAATCTAGGGTATAGCCATAGTCCATGGAATATGAAATATTCCATGGAGGACTATTGTGAAGGTTATAAACTTATACACCAAAACTATAATAAACCATGAACCATGTTATAAAATGTTAAAACTATATACAATGTGTGTCGTGCAAATGATATAATACAACTGCATTTAAATCAATGTCATAAAGTCCATTAAAAAAAATATTAGTAACCAGTACAACATAGGATAGTAAAACATCCAACCTTGCGTAATTATCAACTAACAACTATCATAGTATTCACTGGGATGGGACTATAAACCTGTCATCATCCAAGTTGGGTGTTAGTGACAAATGGGCAGTATGTCTTGTTCCACTTTTATAAGCAGTTTCTGTCGTCAAGTGCACTTGCACACGACAAGGAAAGAAATCCATTAGTTCATAAGAACTAAGTAAGCCTTGTAGTGACAATAAGAAAACAATTACCTTTCAGGTGTTTACAAGGGAAACAAGTCCTGCCACTCCACCCCTTTTAAAATACAAGTTAGGTCAGAATTGTTCATAAAATAGTAATCTAACTTTATAACCAATGCGTAAGCAAACAAAATAACACACATACATATAAAGGCATAACCTTAGAAAAAGATAGTAAGTAACATCACGACAACATAGTATTACATTAATAACCACATTGGGAAATGTGAAAGCAGGAAGTAAGAACAACTTACGACACTACAACATAGTAAACAAAGTACGACATATTCTGCATAAGTTTAAATAATGTCTAGTTCAGGTAGTATTTGACTAGACTAATAAAAAAAATTATTTTCAAATTTTGGGGACATTACAAGTGGTATCAGAGCCCAGTTTCAACACCAAGAGACCAAATGGGCGTACCAGACATTCATTGCAAGGAAAATAAAGTATGATTTTAAATTTTGTTAACTAACAATATTTTTCCTATTATTAAAAATTTGCAATTGAAGGGTTTTAAAAGAACAGTTTAGATCATGAACACTGAAGAAGATAACAGCCGGCAAGGGAAGTTGAATACCCCCACCTAGGAAGTAGAAATGGTAGTGGAACTAAATTCTGATATAATGAAAACCATACAAAGTCTCCAAGAATACTTGCAGAGTTTCAGAGATGATAATATGAATGAAAGGAAGGAACAACAAGAAATTAATGAAGCATTGTTGCGAAACATGATAGGAGGAATCCCGCAGGGAAAACCCATTCATTCCAAAAATAGGTTCAAGAAAGAACTTTATCATAAATGGGACAATAGCCTGAGAGAAGAAGGAAAATAAGAAAATACCCTTGAACCTTCAGAAGGATATTATCACAGCCTTTCTAGTGATGACTCTCTATCTCCATGCAGAAAGAAACTGAGAAATGATGACAATCTTCATGGAGAGTTCCGAAAAATAAAAGCCCCAACCTATGAAGGAGAGATGAACGCAAGGTAGAAAGATGAGGAATGGATTTTAGATATGAGAAAGTATTTTAGAGTTCATAACTACTATAGTGAAATGAAAGCCCGTTTAGCCATCTATAACTTAAATGACAAAGAATCTAGATGGTGGAGAGACTTGAAGCATACTAAGAAAGATGAGTTAAGAGAAATATGGTGGAGTAAGTTTCGCAATATTTTTCACGAGAAATACATGCCGAAAAGGTTCTTCTATGGAAAAGTGAAAGAGTTTCACGAGTTACGTATGGGATCCATGACTATGGATTATTTTATTAACATATTTTGGGATTTTTTGCATTATGTACCATACATCAAGGACGAGAAAGTAAAAATACAACATTTTTAAGGATGTCTTCCTCCCAAATTTCGGGAAAGGATTTGATTTGATATGCCTAAAACTTTTGACACCACCTTACACAAAGCTAGGATTTGCTATGAGCTGGAAAACTAAGGCAAGAGAACATTAACAGAAGCAAAGACAGGTCTAGTACCTTCTCAGACAACCACAAACAAAGATTTAACCCACCACCGTACAAAAAATGGAACAACAGTTTTCGAACTAACAAAAAATTCAACAAAACAGGTACAAAGCCATATGTACCAACTCCAAATAATAACAATCCAGCAGCAAATGGGGGGCCCAATGTTTCCATGCTGCAAACTAAATGCTAGAAATGCCAAGGGCCTCATTATGCCCAATACTGTAAGAACAAGACCAATGGGGTATTGCACAACTTACAAGAAGAACCAACGGTAGAGGACATAGTTGGAACACCACGAATTTATGCAGCCTTGGATGGTCGACAGGAAGACCATCAGGCTACCATGCTTGAGATAGAAGGTAAGATATTGAACACTTCTATTTCAATACTGATTGACCCCGATGCTTGCCGGAGCTTTTTATCACCTAATATTGTTGATGTATCTAAACTAGGAAAAGTTAAACATTATAAACCTTGGTTGGTGCAATTAGCCACAGGTACGAAATGAAAAGTTTCAGAAATAGTTAAATATTATGAGGTAAACTTCAATGGTTTTTATTACGAAAGTAAACCTGAACATCCTACCCTTAGGATTGCATGATATACTTATTGGTATGAACTGGTTGGAACAACAACATTTCATGCTCGATTTCTTACACAAGTCAATCTTTTGTATAGATAGCCAAGGGGATCAAGTGAAGATCCAAGGCATACCTAAGAAAGTTTCCGTAAGGAATATATCTAGTTTACAAGCAAAGAAGTGCTTTAGGAAAAGATGCAAACTATTTGCAGTAAACATCCAAGACATAGAAGTTGAAAAGGAACAACACATTGAGGACTTTCCAGTTCTTGTAGACTTCAAGGACATATTTCTTGAGAAAATCCCAATATGACCTCTGAAATGAGACCCAGACTTTTCCGTAGAAATGACACCAGGATCAGTTCTGACTTTGAAATCCCCTTACCACATGAGTGTACCAGAGTTGGTGGAACTCAAACTGCAGTTGTAGGAGTTGATTGAGAAAGGATATATCTGACCAAGTGTTTCTCCTTGGGGAGAACCAATACTTTTCATAAAGAAGAAGGGTGGTACAATGTAGATGTGCATCGATTACCGTCAGCTTAACAAGATAACTATCAAGAACCGATACCCACTCCCTAGGATCGATGACTTGTGGGTGAAATCATGAATGTGGGTATCTATTATATGAGAATCCACTTTCGAAATCCGTATTTAAAACACTTTCGTCCGAACTATTTATTTTTTCGGCCGAACTATTTTCCTTTTTTAGTCAAAACAATGTACCTAACTTTTAGCTGAAACTTTTTTTCGGATGAATGTTAAAGTTAACGGAAAACCTCCTTATGCGAGCTTTGTAAGGATGACCAGAGAAATAATGTCCGATAGAAATTTTTTTCCGCCGAAGGATGTTTTCGACTGAAAAACTATATATATGTATAAGTCGAACACAAGTTTTTACAACTTTGTCTTTTTTGGGTTTGTCCCTGTCGCATGGATCCATTTGTTATGAGTTTGTGAGCAGTGAGTGAGGATAAGTGAGTTTGGGTTTGTCCCTATCCTGTCTTGTCCATCTGTTGTGAGTTTTTTGTAGTGGGTTTGCGAGCAGTCAGCAGTGAGGAGAAAGGCAGTCCATCTGTTGTCTGTGTTCTTAGCATTTCGTCTATCCAATGCCCTGAGAGAGAAATCTGTTGGTCCATGAGCTTGGCCTATCCATTTTTGAGGAGTTAGTCTGTGATCTTGGCATGTTCGTTGCTAAAGAGTTCGTCCATCCGTTGGAATTCCTTGCAGTCCATCCGTCTGATTGAGCAGTTTGTTTCCTTGGCTTGCTTGTCTTTGTGCCTATCCATCCATTGGCCTGAGTGAGGAGTTTGTTGGCCTGTCCATTGGCCTATCTATGTGCTTATCCTGCCCATCTATTGGCTTGTCTGTCGATGGTGTTGTTGGTGCATGTCCTTCGCAGCTTCGCGGTGGTGCAGTGGCTGCGTTCGTGGTGGTGTAAATTCACAAAAAAATTGACAGGTAAGTACATCATAGTTTAATAGAACAAATCTTGATGTATCTAGTGCAATTTCACTCTGGTTTCTGGTTAAGATATTATCTTTATTTTATAACAAATCTTGATGTATAAATATATAAAATTGTTTGATGAAATAGAACACACTCGAACATATTTTTGGTTTGTAAGGAAATATGCACACTCTCCCATTTATATCATAGAATTATACTCCAATTTATATCATAGTATTAGAGCGAGAATGGACTTGAATCCATCCCAGAAAAATCTAGTTTATGAGAATTCTAGGAAAATGTAGTATGTGGGAATGCATCCACTATAAAAATAAGATTTATGTAGTTTTGAGAGTAGACTGTGCGATTATTAATGATGAGATAATATTGATCCAGCGTAAAAAATGATAAGATAATGTCAATGAAATCGGTTTTATTCAGCTTCATATCTAAGAAATAAATAAGGCAGACATGACATATTTAGGATCATAGTATGTTGGATTTATTCGCTACTGTTAATTGGACCTGTTTCTATCCTTATACACAATGTTTCCATACTTAAGAGATCTCCAAATAGACATGTAAACCTATTGGAAGGTCGACTTCTTGTTGTCTCACCATTGGGGCTGCATGGAGTCGAGAGGAATCAATAATTAAACTTAATACGAAGTTCACAACTTTTGTAGACTAACTTTAGAATATCGAATTGATCTTCTACTACCTAGAACAATGCAGCCAACAACTAGATTATCAATAGAATGCTACTGCATAATAAAAAAATATCTCCTTCAACAGAATGCTACTATAAAATTGTTGCCTGTTTGATAAGGGTTGGGTTTGTCCATCAATAAAAATTATATTCCATATATTTACACCTTTTTCAACTTATGTGGTATTGTTTTTTATAATGGATGTATGTTTTTTAATAAAATAGGTATATATGAAGGTGCATTGAAGGGAACGTAGATGAATATGTAACATGTTTATGATGTAAATTGTTTTTTGAAATGGAAATTTATTTCTTGAAGTAAAGGTTAGTAGTTATATAATTATCTAAATCTTTTATTAAGTAATATAAGCTATATAATGAAATATGTTTCCAAACGATATAATAGGCCTTTGGATATAAGGGGCAGTCAGCAAATCCTAACCATTTGAAAAGAGGAAGAATTTAAATGTTATGTTTAGTGAAGGAAAAATAGCATTTCATCTTGTTATATAAGGAAAGGGTAGGAATACTATGTTTAGATATATTGTATAAATTAAAGGATTAAGTATAAGGTTAGAGTCTGAATAATATAAAGGATAAAAGGTACAAATCACCTATAACTCTCTATTTCTCTAACTCAACTCTATAATAAATATTACTCACTCCTTTTGACAGAATCAATCCTTTACTTACTTCGTGATAAAGAAAAATAAACTGTATTGTTTAGTAACATGTTTGTGTTTTTTTTACTATACTTTTGAGATGGTCTTGTTCGAGAACTATAGCTGCTCATAAAGGGATTCCTCAATAGAACCAATACTAAAAAAGAGAACAAAAGAGTACAATAGAGGCTAGAACTATAAATCCAAGTACTTTTGAGAGTAAAACCAAAGGAGTTGTCCATGTCTATTCCAAGGGGTAAATTCCTTCCAAACCAAATATCCATATAATAAATCCCACTTTGGTCTATACAATCAAAAGTTTTGACCCCTTGCTCTAGCCTTAGCCTTTTTGGAACACTGAAGTAGATCTAGTGCGTAACACACTCCATATCTGAATCAAAGTACATCAACAAAAAGTCTCTAAATTCTTTTTTTCTTCCTCACCAGCATTTCCACAAGATAAATAACTTGATGTGGATTGATCGTATTATGTTTTTATAGGAAGGCTTCGAAATATGAATAATTCCAATGTGCGTTTTATAGGAAGGCTTCAAAATATGAATAATTCCAATGTGTGTTTTTATTAATCGATTTTATTAACCATCACTATATGTCAAACATGATCACTATGGAAATGGGCTTAATAAGAGTGATACTTGTTCAGGATGAGTAGTGGATTGTTTGGGAAAAATAAAGGGGTATACTTGTGGGAAAAACACAAATTCACATAAGAAAGGGGGGAAACACAATAAATATATTCAATTTTTTTTCCTATCCTCAAAAACTTTCTATGGGCTAAACTACATCAGTTCATTGATGCTTACTTTTGGATTTTATAGGAGATATACAGTAGATATGGTTCAAGACAAGGAGGCAACTCATTCTTCGAGTCAAATATGTGCAGAGACATCTGAGACAAGTTCGCCTAATACCACACCTACATCTACTGAAAGACCTTCAAATGTTCACTCTCGAAGATGGTCTGTATCATTTAGAGATTCTAGTGTATTATATCGAGACACAGTAGGTATGTGTTTGAATATTTATATTTTTTTATGAGTAGGCATGAATATTTATATTAGTTTTAAGTCTTGTCAAATTATTTTACTAAGTTTCATTTGCATTTGTCTTTGTAGAGACATGGCGTAATAGATTGTCTCGTGAGAGTGGTCAAGCATCTGTGTCTGGTCGATTGTTTGATTCATCATCTCGTGACTATTTTACCTCTTTTGGTCATTATTTTAGAGAATGACCAATGGACCATCCACATTTTATTGGTAATATGTTACATATATATATATATAATCTATTTAAATAAATTACTAATTTTCATGTGTAAATATATGCTTGTGTCTTTATGTACTAAATTATACCCGATTACATGTGTAAATGTAGAGGATCATGGTTCTGCTGAAGGTTATGATGATGAATTAAGAGAGGCTGGGGGTGATGATGCATTCATAGAAAATGAGGGTGGAGATGCTGAGGATGTTGCAAGGGACTAAGAGCAAGGTCATGCAAATGCTTGAAGAAAGGGTCAAGGTTGGCGAAGGGATACTTTTGAACAAGCACATGGTTGTCATCCCATTACCATTTATCCTTCAGATATACCCGATGCTCTTCCTTGGGAAAATGAAGAGGTTTCTATCACCCTTGAATAATGTACAACCCACCATAAAAATTGAGGGATGATCTTGCTAGCTTGGAACTCCCAACAGAGATTCGACAAAGTTTGCAAATACTTTTTGAATCTTTAGACAAGTTTATTGGTGCCTATAGAACTATTGGGCCAACAACAGATTGTTTTATTCACTTGATTTGAATCCGGAGGGCTCAGGTGATGGGTCCTGACAAGTGGGTTGATGTAGAGAAGAGGGTATCAAAAGCAGATTCCATTTCAATGTTTAATTTTAAACAAGGACCAAAGTGGAAGATGTTAAAGGCGCAATATTTCAAGCACCTCGAGATTGCACATCATTTATATGATAGATTCTTGGCTGCCTATGGTAGATTTCCATGGAATGATGAAGTGCCACATTATTTTGTGAGATTTTTTTATGTATAGTTTTTTTTAAACATGAATCAAAATTACATAGATGTGTCCAAATTTTATGAGGTTGGAAAAGGTAGGACATATGAACGAGAAGGAGCCTATCGTGATCCATTGTTGCCTAATCCTACACCTTGTTTGGTGCCTCTGCCAAAGAGAATTATTACATTACAATCAGAGATGGAGGCGACCTCTCATATCGGTCTAGAGGTTAGAACCGTCATAGGAGACAACTTACCATCTGTTCTAGTGGGGGTTGATGTGGGCATGGATCGACATAGATTGCGTGCTCATTCTCGTGCACATTTTTCTTATAAAAAAGACAATGAGGTAGATTCAATGAGCCTTGAATATGCCAAGGAATATGCAAAACATTTTTGAGATGGATTGTTTGATTTACTCCATTGCGACGAACGAGGGAGGCGGGAGGTATGTGAGAACTTTTATGTTTTCCTCATAATTGTTAAATCATGTTTTGTTAGTTTATCTAAATATATAATGAACTCATTTGAATTGCATTTAACCAAAATGTTGGATGACCGTGATTTTATGGTCGACTCTAGTGTTAACCTAGGGACATTGAAAGAGGTACATTTCCATAAATATCTATAAACTTATATGTTCTCATTATTGTCATGACACATTTTTCAAAGATTGAATTTTTTTTTTGTTCACACGTTCCTATCCCTTCGCCTAGGACCATGGGTATTAGGCCCCTCTCACCATCAATCTTAGGAGACATTCCTAGTGTCTCCCAAGATTTGGAGGTAAATCAAGTACCTTTAAAATGTTTTGGTAATGATTAAAAATAATTGACATTTTGTTTAAATTTAATTTAAGTTACATTTAAATTACATTTTTTAAATGTTTAAGTTTAATGATCAAGACATCTTAAATTCTAATTTATTTTATACCTATGTACATGAAAAGTTTAAGTAATGATATTTTAACTGTAGTTGGGTAAACATATTGTACAACCTTCAATGGCTGTGGATGTGGTGACCTCTTTGGGTGTTGGGCTTATTGAGGTATATTTATTCATTTTTATTATTTTAAATTCAAATTGTATTTTTATTAAAAATTTATTTACAGTATAAAATTTATATATTGACGC
>LPNX011160165.1:51809-110839 GCA_001517045.1 Pseudotsuga menziesii | reverse complement strand
ATATATATATAGTTTTTGGATGAAGTTCAAATATATTTTAATTAAATGCTTAAATGATTTAATTTGGTCATGTGATACATAGATAATGTTTGTTATGTTAACATACATAGATTTTTCTAAAGAACCACTTTACGAATGTTAGGAATGTTCAATATGTTAGTTGATGTTTATATACAATATGTTGTACTTGTGTTTAAATGATTTTAATTCATTATTAATGTTCAATATTCAATGCTCTTTAGGAATGTTAGTAAGGAATGTTTTTAATCATTTCTAAGTGGAATAATATATGTAGAATTTTCAATAAAATGCACTTTTGGAATGAACTGGTTAAGAATGTTTTCAATGATTTAAGTGGAATAATATATGATATATTTTGAATATTCATTAAAATGCATTTTATGAATGTTTTCAATCATAAAGAATGTTAGTTATGAATGTTTGTATGTTATGAATTTATATATGCATAGATTTTTCTAAAGAACCACTTTAGGAATGTTAGGAATGTTCAATATGTTAGTTGATGTTTATATACAATATGATATACTTGTGTTTAAATGGTTTTCAATCATTAGTAATGTTCAATATTTAATTCTCTTTAGGAATGTTAGTTAGGAATGTTTTCAATCATTTTTAGGTGGAATAATATATGATAGATTTGTATAATTTTCAATAAAATGCAGTTTAGGAATTTGTTTTCAATTATAAGGAATGTTCAATAAAAGGTTGAATGGATTTACACCCACATTCATGATTTAACCCATCAAGAATGTTAGGAATGTTCAATCTGTTCAATATGTTAATTGATGCTTATATACAATATGATGTACTTGTGTCTAGATGATATTTAATCATTAGTAATGTTCAATATTTAGTAGTTGTGTAGTAAATATTTAGTAATATTTAGTTAGTCATATTTAGTAATGTAAAATCATTTAGAAATTGTGTCTAAATTACTTTTAATCATTAATAATGTTCAATATTTAATCATTAGTAATTATTTAGTCATTAGTAATGTATTTTTTCTTGTTCAATTAAATTTATGACTAATGTTACCATTTTATTTGAATACTTTATTTGTTCCTTATTATAGCCATTGAATAGCTTTCACATATTTCTAATTGGTAGGGAAGCATAGTCCATCTACATTAAAAATGCTCTAAACATAAGCTTATAGATTATCAAAAACTAAAAAATAAGAAACACCAAAACTAAGCTACAATTCTCTCTATATTTGCAAAAAACACATATGCTAATCATAAGAGAGATAGGGATTCCATCCATTGTTTTTTATGGCATCATGGGTCCCTTTTCCAATATGTGTCCCTTATTTAAGAGTGTATAAACTTATATATTAATTTATGGAAAGATCATTGTGAAAGTGATGTTCTCAAAGGCATGTGATACCTTATTTATATGCTTTATAATAGGACTAAGATAATAATTATAGGTTCGAGTATTTCCTTGCATCGGACTAATGAATAAACAAGAATCATTAAATATTTGAATTCATTTCACAATCCTCTCTTGTGCAAATTCAATCAAGATTTTGAAGGGAATAATTCTACATAGTTATTAGAACCCTAGCCTAGGCTTGCTTTAAATTTTAGGTTGTGCAATTCAAAATGATGTAGAGTACCTCTAGCATTACTGTACTCATGTGGTCCTTTCATAGTTCCAACAAAAAATCCATAGGATTGTGGTTTGTTAATATAAATATGACTCACCTATCTCACAATTCCCTACTTGATTGACATTCTACAAAAAAACCATTAAAGATATAACATGAGTAAAAACTTGAAGGGATGAAACATGTTTCCATTCAAAGAAAAATGAATTCTGGGACGATTAGATTCCCTATATAATAAAAAAAAAGACAAGGATCTAAATTATTTAGTTACTAATTGTCAAACAAACATTTCAATAATGCCTCTACAAAATTGTCATACCACAAATTTGGGATCCCTATCAATATCATTTTTTCTTGAACAAGAAAAAATACATTACTAATGATTAAAAATATTTAATCATTAGTAATGTTCAATATTTAATCATTAGTAATGATTTAGCAATGTTAATATTGAAAGTTTGTATGTTATGAATTTATACAATTGCACATACCAATTTCGTTATGAAATTTATATAGATCATTTTGATGTACATATGTTGAACAATCTGGGAACAATATATCATATCATTTACATCAGATATATACATACGCTAAACAATCTAAAAGCAATGAGCTATAAGTTCAACAATGTAAGAACACTATTTAATAAGTTTCCTCCATTTGATGGACATAAGCTCAACAATGTAAGAACTTGATATCATATTTAAGTAAAACTAATCAATTTTACATGTACATAAGTTCAACAATCTACTCTAACACTCTATCATATTTAAGTTTCAAGAAGGCACAGATCTCATAATTTGACAATTTCATAACACATACTCAAGAGCAGAACATTAATTTCAAGAACAATACATTCTTGATCAGGAATGTGCTTAAAAAATCATCAAAACAATATAGCTCAGAACTTATCAATAATCACTATATTTGAGTGTCACAATTATAAAACGAATGAAGATGTCATTCATGCCAAAATTGTGTATCATGTTCAACATGATTCAAATTAGAAATAAGATCGTAAAGGAATGCCATCCTCAATTATTATTTAATGATAAACTTTTGACACCTTCCATCTTCTAGCTTTCAATTTTTTATTTGATTTAACTTCTATCAACTTTATGCGAGCTCTGCATACCAAATGACTATATTGAAATCATATGACATCAGGTTGATAGTATTTAAAGTGAACGTCACTTTTAGTTTGATATGTTTCTTGAAAAAAATAACCTTTTAATAGAATTGACCCTCTTTCATATATAAAACCTCTGTCATCATAGTCCTCCAATAATTTCATCTTTCTCTCTATGCATCACATCAAATAATATCTCACATTTTCATTGTTGTCTATGCGTGGAACCACAACAAATACATCTCCTACACATAATTAAGAACATTGAATTTGTCAAATTCATCTTCATTAAATAAAACCAATTTCATTCAAGTAAAAAATATTTAAAATAAAAATAGACAAATTTATTAAAGTATACATAAAATTACCTTCTCTAACCAGATCGGAAATTCTATCACCATCAGTTGATATTGCAATGTCCTCTGATTCCAACTCTTCAAAGCTTGTGAGTGGCATTTTTCCTTTTAAATTAGTTTCGTTGTGTTTCCAAGGTTTAACATAATTTTCATTGATGTTTTCACAATTCTCTACTGATTCTGTGTCCTCCATGCAAATAGGACAAAAGCATGTTAGCTTCCTACTATCAAATGAAAACACATTTTGGAAGGTTTTTGTTTTGATTGAGTGTAAATCTCGACTTCCATGAATAGTGCTAGCATCATATGGAATTGATTTGTCTATATCTTGGATTCCAATCTGCCAAAAAACTTGTCCAACATAAACAATTTTACATATACATGTGAGTAAAATGTTAGTAGATGTACATTAAATTCATTCTAAGTTGAATAATTATGTTTTGAAAACAAAGTTCATACCTGCGCAAATCTTTTGATTATTGATTGTAATCATGGCTGAGATTTAAATGACACCATTAAACAAATTGATTAGGACACACAAATCAATTGGAAGAATGGTTCATCTGATACCTTCGAAGTGCTCATTTTACACATGCCCCAGCACCATCGTGCTCCCCTTTTCCATGACCAGTTTCAAAAAAATTCCAATGATGTTTAATATTTTTTTTTCATGAAGGCGACATAGCCAGAAGAATGATCGTGAAGATTTAAATTTCCCTGCACATCCATCTAACCATATCCAATGTTCATTCATTACAACTCCATGTGTTTTCAATGAACCATAAATAATATCAAAACAATGTTGTACATAATGTGTATCATGCGTGTGGTCATCGCTGATATAGAAATGGTATTCCTTGATCACATGTAGATTGTCATTCGTGCTTCCTATATCATAAAAATTTTGTTGAGAATGTCTATATAGGACATGTACAAATACAGAAAATTGGTCAGAATGATAATATTCACTCTGTATTTCTTTTTGTGCTTCAAATTTGTAATTCTTTGCGAAATCAACCATGAAAAAAATAGTCCCCTATGGAAAAACATCACGTGAATGTTTGAATTGCAAGTCTTTCCACCGTGCTCTGTGTGAATGTTTTATGTATTTATAAATTTATTTTTCAAACTTCTTCAAAAACTCTATAACACTAATTTTATTTTCTTGTAAATCGATCCTTTTCGAAAGAGCGTTTGATGAACTTGTAGAATTGTGGGAATACGTGACATATTCATATCTCTTCCAATCAACTATGATATTTGACAATGACTGATCATTAATATCAATAGGATATTTATGGTGGAATAAAGATAGATTTCCACAATGATCACGTTTCTTTCCAGCGACACATATTTTGTTGTAAGAAAGCTCGTGACTATCTCTTTCACATAGAATTTCAAATATAAAAGCACGAATTGTGGAAGGAGGTGAATTCAACCAAAATGTTTTACCAAACCGAAGGAATGTGTCATAATATAATTCAAACTCAACATGATAGCGACAGCAACATGTGTCACGAATAGTGATAGGTCTAACATACCATGGCTTCTGTTGTACAGATGTATTGTTTGACAAATTCAATTCATTGTGCTCATATTTGAATTTATTGAACAATTGTATTTGAGTAATCTGAAATATATGTTTTGGATGGCTTTCATACTGATTTCGAGATATTCTGCGTCCTATCATGTCTCTTGCATTTGGTGAAACACGAGAAATTTTCACCCATTATTCATGCATCATAGCTTTAACAATTTCACTGACCCTATATTTATAGGGTAGTCTACAAATAATTTACCAACAAGCAAGCTCATCATTTGCATCTATTTGTAATCGAAATTTTTTATATTTTTACAATGTTTTCTGCAAAGATCCGATAACCTTTTCGATCTGCATTGTCAAACATTTTTGTCTAGTACTAGATGAAATAATCGTTGTTTGTATTGTTCTATGTGCATCACTAGTATTCGAACACATTTTTCTTCACCTTTGAACCTTTTGTCTTCTTTTGAATACACAATAATGACCAAGCTTCCTTCAACTTCTTGGAGACTAACAAACACCTCAAAATTTGAGCTTGTGTTGCCACTGATTCTTTTTCCTGAAATTGTTCATGCATCTATTCAGCACGATATCATACAATATGTTAAGGTTTTGTGTTTCTGAATTTTTCTTTATCAACATTTTGTAACATGTCGTTGTCAATGATGAAGCCACCTATATATATTTAAATTTAAATTTAAATTTAAATTTAGAATATTTCAAATATACTTAAGTTGAATTATAAAAATATGACTCATAATTATAATTATAATTACATGGTTTAAAATATTTTAATAACCAATATATATATATATATATATATATTGCCTCTATTGGATTGAATATTTTCATCGTTTTGTGATTCTTCAATGTCTTCAACATATTCAACATTTGTATCTGCATTTGGAAACTATGTTAAAAAATACATCATTTGCAAAAACCAGTTATTGCATTTTAAACAAATTTACAATATTTGTACATACCTAGTTCAATTTCTTCTGGAATTTGATTTTGAACATCCATATCATCAACATTTTGATCCAAGTCTCTAGTTACATCATCATTAGCGATGTCTTCAATATTTGTATTCTTTTGTTTTTTTTTGTTTTTTATGGAATTTGAGTTTTTGCTTTTCATTATGTAAGGAATCATCTCGAGTGTGATCACATTTCCTCTTTCCCATTTTTTAATTTCCCATGATTATTCAATGTATACCTTCAACTTAGAATAAATTGCCTTCGAGAGAATCTTAATCATCAAAGAAAAAAATTCACCTTAGAAAATACAATAAAAGTAAGAGTCATCCACTTCAAGAAATATGACTACAAGGTAGGTTGTCAAACAAATTTGGCACTTCTAGACCACGTGAATTACAAAAAAATTACAGTTTATTTAAATGTTATAAAAGTATAATTAACCAGTATAAAGCAACATTCACTAAATATAAATTACCAGTTAAGAGGCCAAAAGATGACTACTAAAAATTGATAATTAACCAGTTTAAGTCTAGATTATAAAAAAGTAAATATGTCCATAAAATATTGTTCAAAATATTAGAAAAAAAATATACCATAAAATAAATTGGTGCAAAATTTTTAAGAAAATTTGTACCATAAAATATTTTCTAGAAACATCCTCCGTAAAGAAAAAAAGTCTCCACCTTAGAAGATAATTTCTAAACACACTCTACTATAAACATTTTACCATAAAACATTTATGAAAAGAATCTTTACTATTAAAGAAAAATAGCAGGATAGTTTCTAAGAACAATTTACCATTGCAAATTTTCCAAAAGAATGTTTGCTATCAAATAAAAATAGCCTTTACCTTAAAACATAAGTTTTAAGAACACTTACTAGAAAAAGAGCCTTCCTTCTTCTATAACTGTGTAAAATGTTGATCAAATATGTTGAGCCTTCATTCATATAAATAAATAATTGATACAGTGTTTCAAAAAAACGTAAAAACGTTTCAAGTTCATGAAATGAAACGGTGTTTCGAAAAAATGTTTCAAGTGTTTTCCAGCCGACGAAAAAAATTCAATAGGGATTTTTGGCCGAACTATTTTCCATCGGTTAAATATAACTTTCGGCCAAACATTTACTACTTTCTGGCCGAAATATTAATTTTTTTCAGACGAAAACCTATAAATTTTCAAAAAATGGAATTCCATCCCATATCTGACTCTTCTTCCAATTTCGGAGAGATCGGATCATATCAAATTATTACAATTTCTCTTCACAAATAATACCATTAGTTGCATGATTCAATCTACTTTCTATAGATGTAAATTTTGTTGAAATTGGTGTGATCCACTAATTTTATTTATTATATTTCTTAGAAGGTGTCTGGATTGCTTCAAAATTTAATAGAATTCATTGAAATGAAAATTCAATAACCTCTTAAAGACATGATGAAAAAAATTGGAAAAATCATGGTCCTCAACATTGATGTCTTGTCTTCAAAAGGGTACTTTTGGTTTTTTTGTTTTGAATTGGAAATTAGGGAAGATGTTGTGTCAACCTAAGCATATCAGTTTTATGCTAGTTTTTTAGATTGGTCCACTTCAAAAAAATCGAATAATTATTGCATGTTGCTATTGGATACAAAATTATAGACACATGTTAGTACAATCTGTCTAGAGCATGAAAACATATTTTGTGTTTAATGAACAATAGTTGAATAATGAATTAACTTGTGTCTAAAAACATGACTATTTTTCAGAATTTCATTGATTAATAACATACTATCAAACACTTGCAAAAATGACATATCAAATGCCAATAAAAAAAATCTAAAAAAATATTCGATAGAAATCTAACACAATTCTCTACAACTTTTGTTTTTAATACAAAATGGAATTCTAAATACAAATCTAATTTTTCTTTACTCGAAGTTGACAGAATTGCAAAAAAAAAACAAAATTTTTCTCATTACCCCCCCAAAATAAACACCCAGATTCATGATTTCACCCTTGTTCGTTGAAGTAGGAGGATCCAAGATCTTTTCAAATATCGACTTGCAATTCGAGTACCATCAAGTACAGATTCGCAGTAAGGATATTCACAAAACCGCCTTTCATACAAGGTACGACGACTACAAGTTTGTAGTAATTCCATTTGGGCTCACCAATGCACCCGCGAACTTTATGTGTATGATGAAAAGTGTATTCAATAAATACCTGGATAAATTTGTTTTGTTCTTTATAGACGAAATCCTAGTTTACTCTAAAAGTAAAAAGGAGCACAAGGAACACCTCCACATAGTGCTAGAGGTGTTACGGGAACACCAACTCTACGCCAAGTTTAGTAAATGTGATTTTTACAAACCACAGATACAGTACTTGGGTCACATCATCTCCGAGACGGGGATAGCTGTGGACCCAGAAAAGATTAAAGCCATAAAATATTGGCCTATCCATACTAGTGTCACTGTCATTAAATCATTTTTGGGATTAGCCGAATATTATCGAAATTTCATTGGGAACTTCTCGAGAATAGCTTGTCCTGTGACCACTTTGCAAAAGAAGGAAAATAAGTTCTTATGGACGACCAAGTGCGAGGAAGTTTTCAAAAGATTAAGCATCTTTTAATGACCGCACCAATACTATGAATTGTGGATCCCAATGGGGATTAGTTTGTTTGTACGAATGCAAGCAAGGAAGGACTCGAAGGATCTGTCTTGCAGAATGATTACAAGATCTGTTATGAATTGCGAAAGTTAAAAGAGCATGAGCAGAACTACCCCACACATGATCTTGAGTTAGCAGCCATCATCCACTCCTTGAAAATGTGGAGGAACTACCTCATGGGAAGGAAATTCCTTCTAAAGATAGACAATATGAGTATGAAGTATTTATTTGAGCAACCCGATCTGAATGCCAGATAAGCTAGATGGTTGGATTTCCTTAGCGAGTACCATTTCGAACTAAAGCATATAAAGGAAAAAGAGAACAAGATTGTTGATACTTTGATCCAACAAAATCATATGATATATGAGGTGACTTTAATTCAAACCGATTCGAATTTACACGAAAGGATTAGAACAACCAACAGATTTGACCCTTTCTATGTAGAAATCCTCAAGAAGGTCCAAGATGAGAGGCTATTTCAACAACAAAAAGAGTATAAGGTAGACGAAACAAGACCGCTCTGGTCCAAGGAGAGATTGTACATTCGGAAAGGAGGGGGCATTCGGTCCAGCATCCTCATGGAATTTCATCGGAGACCCTACGTGGACCCTACTCAAGGAATCCAGGATATCAAAATATGATATCCGTCGTTAAGAGACACTTTTTCTGGCCTAAGTTGAAGGCCAACATAGCGTTTTTTATCGCAAAATGTCAGGAATTCTAGCTGGTCAAAGCTGAGCACCAACATCCTTCAAGATTGCTATAGTCGTTACCCATTCCGGAATGGAAGTGGGAGGTCATTAGTATGGATTTTATCATAGGTCTACCTAATAGTAAGAAACAAAATGATTTTATGTTTGTAGTAGTTGACAAATTGTCAAAAGCAACACAATTCATTCAAGTGAAGTCGACCAACAAGGAAGTACACATTGTCGATGTCTTCTTGAAGGATATATTTAGATTGCATGGGATACCCAAGGCAGTCATCTCGGATCGATATACTAAGTTCACTGGGAAATTTTGGAGATCCTTATTCTCCATATTAGAGACGCAGTTGAACTTTAGTACTGCATATCACCCGCAGACAGACAAGAAGATAGAAAGGGTAAACCAGATTGTAGAGGACATGCTTAGCATGTATGTCATGAAAAACCCCACCAAGTGGAAAGATTACCTGCACCTTGCAGAGTTTGCATATAACAACGGATACCAGACTTTCTCCAAGATGAGTCCCTTTGAGTTACTCTATGGATGGAAGTATAGAACACTGGTTACTTGGGATAGCTCAGTGGATTGACTCATGTTAGGGCCAGAATTGTTAAAGGACTTGGAACAATTGGTTACCAAGGTCTAGGTGAACCTTAAAGAAGCACAAGACCGCCATAAAAGATACGTGGATAAGAAAATAAAAGATAAATATTATCAAATAGGTTACCATGTCTACTTGAAAGTAAAAGCAAAACAAATCTCATTGAGCTTGGGTAGGTGCGGTAAGTTAGCACCTAGATTTTGTGGACCCTTTGAGATACTGTCCAAGAGAAGGCCAGTGGCATATGAATTAGTGTTACCAGCTCACATAAGAGTCTATAATTTATTCCATGCATCTTTATTAAATTAATATGTTTATGATACTAAACATGTGATTGATTGGTTCTTATTACAAGTGGAACATGAAGGGGAGTTTTCCCCTGAACCTATTCATATATTGGACAAGAGAGAGGTACAGCTCAGCAAGTGCACCATATTCCGGTTGAAAGTGAAATGGAAGCACTTCGAAGCCAATGAGGCTACTTGGGAGAATGAATCCACAATGAGAAAGGCTTACCTCACCTTATTTCATGATTTCATTCAGAGTCCCTAGAACACCAGGGACAGTATTGTTCTAAGAGGGAAGGGATGTAATATCCTAAATTTTATACCTAACACTTATGGGCATGAGCCCCATCGATTATGATGTTACTTTAATGTTTATTTTTATATACTGGGTCAAATACCCCACTGCGTATGAACATGATGATTTGTTTGATATATTGGGCATAAGCTAGTTACTTATGTTTTATGTATGATTTTATGTGTTGGGCGTGGAACCTAAAGCACATGGTTGATGAGATGTTTTTTGTTGAGCGAGGATCTCTGGAGCACATGAGTATTCGAATGTTTGTGTTGAGCAAGAAGCTCTGGAGCACATGATTTCTTAAGTTGTGTTGAGTGAGAATATTTGGAGCACATGATTGTTTTGTTGTGTTGAGCGAGGAGCTCTGGAACACATGAATTATGTAAACCTTTGTGTTGAGAAGGAAGATCTGAATCACATGAAAATATAATTAGAAGTGTTGGGCATAAGCTCGGGATCCTTCCAAGTTGATGTTGATCCTAAGCTCTGGAACATCGGATCATTGGCCATTGTATCCCTAGGTGTATCCTACAAGTACATCCTAGCATTAGTGTTGAGCGAGGAGCTCTGAAATTGCACTAAGTATTGTACCTCCATGTTTTTAAGCATTGAGTATAGGCTCTAGATAAGCGCTAGGAGTTACTAAAAAGAATTAATTATGTCGAGTGAAAACGACTCGAGTAAAATATTGATCTCATCTAACTTATTTATAAGTGATTAAATGAAATTTTGAATTTTTGTATCTCATCAAGTAATGAAGAACTACCATGTTATATGAGGGAATCCAACATGCAAGGATGTTTAGAGTTTCCTAGCCTAGTAGACCTAACCATCTACCTAATGACCTTAATGAAGAAAGTGTCATAAGTTTAGGGATCACAATATGTGATACCCTAAGACAAATGTTAACAAATAATATATTATTATATATTTTATACATCGTATGTATAAAGAGTAAGCATATTAATAATATTAATAATATAAGAAAGAAAGGAAGGCTCCATCTATTTTTATTATTACTAAAAGATAATTAAATATTATAATACCTATAAAAGTTCCGAAGTTCAATATTAAAGTTTCTAAATTAAATAAAAGGGTTAAATCAAGAAATCAAATTATTCTTGATTTAACTTCCCCTTTGACTGAAAAGTCTTCCTATAAAGTCCCAAGCCAAAGAGAGGCTTAGGGATCTCTTCCATATTTTTGGATTCATAATTCTACCTAATTATTCTCAAGAGAGTTTTTGGAGAATATTTTCCTAAGAAGAAAAATGAGAACTGATTCAAACCTGATATCCCAGTTAGGGAAGACTTACCTTAGGATCTCTAAGCTACTTGCATATTGGAACCAGCTCACGTGGATCCGGATTAGAAAAAGAACGGTTCTGGGTCATGGTTGGGTGGAACGTGGTAGTTCTCAAGTGATTCGATTATCTATACAGAGGTCATATCTTCCTGTGAATTTGTTAATGCTGGGTAATTGAGTGTGCAGGTTTTCAGCCATTGGAATAGCTTCACCTTGCAGGAATGAGGTTCTTGATTGTTCTATTTCATTATCTAGTCTATTTTCTGTTAGAATATTTAAGGTCTTATGTTTTACTTCTAACCCTATGTCTATCATTATCTCCTATTTAGAATATTTAAGGATTTACGTTTTATTTCTGAGCCCTATGTCTATCAAGAATGTTTAAGGGTTTATGTTTTTAATTCTAAAAATTATGTCTGTAAATTAGTTCCTATCTGTGAATTATTTAGGGCTTTATTCTTCCAAGCATATTTCTGCATTTCATTTCCTAGCTTAAACTTTGTTTTCCTAAGACCTAGAACTACTCTAAACAAAGTATTCATGTATATTTATCTATGGATTCTACTGGAAGATTTCTTATTGCCAACAAACCTATTGTTAGAAGTAAAAAAGACTAATTAGTATAAGCTCTAAGTAGAGCATAATTATAAAACACATTAAATAAAAGTTTAGTATAAACAGAACCATAATCAAAATAATAAATGAAATGCTACAGAGTCAAGCTATCGAGACCTCTAATAGTTCTAAAGTTATATCCTACATAAACAACACTATAATCGCATTATTCCATACCTAAGAATAATCATTAAACCGAAATAATAAAGCTAAACTAAAACCGTCGAAGACCTCTCAGGGTCTGTATATGATTTTATAAAGAACCAAGTTTATAAACAATATCATTCCTCATTAACCAAGTAATCCATAAATTGAATATACAGACAAGATATAGAGACCATCTAGTGGTCTGAAGTTTATGTTTTAAATAAACAATAATCAACATAAATATTTCTCATTCATTTCATAAATAATCAAACCAAAAAATGTAACTAACCAAATCATATAACTAAGTAACTTTCCACATAATAAAACAACTACATCGTTATGCACATAACTCTTTAAGACATAGCATAAATAAAAAGAGGTCGCGGGATTGATTCATGTAGGAATGAATGCCAAACAAACCTTTAAAAGTAATCATCATTTACAACCATCGCGACCCAAGATCAAATCCTGTAGAGTCCATTCGTTTTACATATTACAAGTCACCCTATAAAATCATATACGATTCACTAAATTACTAAAAGCCACAGTGTTTCAGCCATATAGACAACGCTATGTTAATCTCATACACACCATGTAAAAATAATACAACATAATCTCTACACGGAGGTTAAACCCCAATTTATTTACACGTTGTAACTAATTCATGCCCCTCGACCCTTTGCATATAAGGCATTTAAACACAATCATAACCCATTAAAAACCTTGTCAACGCTATGCCAATAGCGACGCCATCCATTCGAAGGGTTACACCCACAGTCACAGCCTCGACATTTAAATACACAGAATAATCATAATGATGATTTAAACCATAAAAACGATAAGTCATTACACAGTCATAGCTCTAGAGGAGGGAACTCCATTGCCATCTATGAGATGGATCCAAAGTCCAAACAATACTATTAGCGAATCCATATAGAGAACTTAAAACCAGATTTATCAGACCACACAAAGTCACAGTAGTGATAAGCTAAGAACCACCACCTTAAACAAACACACCGAATGTAAATGTTGTATAGATCATCTTTATAAACCAAAATAAGATTTTGCGCAGTAGTATAACCCAGGCCTTGCACCATTGCAAGCAATGGTGTTGTCTCTGTATCCAAAACATAAACATAATTACAATTCGCAGAGCCTGTGAAGACTCACCAAGGCCAAGATTACTACATAGAGCACCATTTACAAAACTAGAATACATCAAGTCCTCGCCCGAAGGCACTAAACCCCAACAAAAAACCCCAAGTCTTAAACGCATCCCTGATGCTTTAAACAGATATCCCCTTTCCAAATCACAGCCATTAAAACCAGACCAAACACTCAACCAACGATGATTTTCAAACTTTGTCACGATATCCACATAAGAGAAGGAACAAGTTAAAAACTTGTTACAGGAGGGCTTACCCAAAATGGGTATGGTGTTGACCTCAGGGCGACCCATGACCCACGTTTCCTAGACCCTGCAACATGCAAAAAATACAAGCTACTGAGAAGTATGATTTGAACCCAAACTAAACAACATTACAATGGTTCTAAGCTAGAATGGAAGTCATATCTGCCATTACAACCAACCTCCAAAGATCTACGCCACTAAACAGACCAGAGACAGAGCTCGCACAGCCCTATTGCGAATGACCCAAACCATCGTGAGAGTCCAATCCCTAAGCTTGATACCCACACATCCCAAATCTCATTAATGTCCCCACCCTGGCCTCCAATAACGAAAATAAAAAAACCCATAGCATATAGTTTATGCCACCCTCTAATGCTGAGCCAAGTTTAATCAACATGCAACATATTAAGCCCATTATGTGTATCGAATACATAGGGTATAGCCATAGTCCATGGGGGACTATTGTGAAGGTTATAAACTTATACACCACGACTATAATAAACCATGAACCATGTTATAAAATGTTGAAACCATATAGAATGTGTGCCGTGCAAATGATATAATACAGTCGTATTTAAATCAATGCCATAAAGTCCATTAAAAACAATATTAGTAACCAGTACAACATAGGCTCGTAAACATCTAGCCTTGCATAATCATCAGCTAACAACTGTCATAGTATTCACTAGGATGGGACTGTAAGCCAGTCGTCGTCCAAGCTGGGCGTTAGTGACAAACATGCAGTATGTCGTGTTCCGCTTTTATATGAAGTTTCTGTCGTCAAGTGCACCTGCACACGACAAAGAAAAAAATGCATTACTTCATAAGAACTAAGTAAGCCCCGTAGTGACAAGAAGAAAACAGTTACATTTCAGGTGTTTACAAGGGAAACAAGTCCGCCACTCCACCCCTTTTACAATACAAGTTAAGTCAGAATTGTTCATAAAACAATAATCGAATTTTATAACCAATGTGTAAGCAAATAAAATAACACACATACATATAAAGGCGTAACCATAGAACAAGATAGTAAGTAACATCACGACAACATAGTATTACATTAATAACCACATAGGGAAATATGAAAGCAAGAAGTAAGAACAGCTTACGACATTATAGCATAGTAAACAAAGTATGACACGTTCCACATAAGTTTAAATAATATCCAGTTCAGGTAGTATTTGACTAACCTAATAATTTTTTTTTTTCAAATTTTGGAGACAATAAAACATGTATAAAAACTCGAGGAGACTTGATTTTACATGTACATAATTTCTAGAAACTTGATTGTATATATCATAATTTTAGATCTGAGTCTTTGGTTGGTTGGGCTCACAATAGGCATCAGGTTTGGTCTTCTTTTTATGCATTCATGTAAACGATTCATACTGTAGTATGTATTAGTAAAATATATCCTACTTGGAATAGGATATTCATATTCTTTATGCATTATATTCACAATACAATATACAATGTTACGTAGATAAATATGTATTCTATAGGGATCTCGTTCGATTACAAAAGCATGACAAATTATAGTCTATATGGATTGTTTTTTATTGCATACTCAATTTTCATGTTTTTACTTTTCAACGTTACACTCTGTATGGATTGCCTTGACTGCAAACTAAGTTTTACGTTTCCACTTTACATTGGTGGATATTAAATTGGAATTAAGTTACTTTTATTATGTTATCCACATAACATAATTCAATTTTATTATGTTATCCACATAATTCAAATTCGGTTACGATAAAGGGAAAACCAAAAAACTTAATTTATAAAATTAGTCAATGTAGTTATTAAATTAGTCGAATGTTCAAAGGAAGGAAACTGGATATCTTAATCTGTAGGAAATTTTAGAACGGTTTATAGAACATACCGACTCAATTGGCCTCCCACCAATGTTATCTTGCTCAACCTATGAAGAAGCACTCCAATCAGTCCTTTGGAATGTCTTGTGCTTTAAAAGCAGGGCAAGCATGCATCGATGAGATCTTGGTTCCTTCGTAGAAGTTGACAAAGAATTGCATGACAATAACTATTCAGATTGTTGTTGACAAAAAAATTTAGCTTCTAGCTGTTAAGAGAGATGCTATACATAACATGGTTCAGCTTGCATCGAAGTTGGAATTCGTTGTATTTAATAAATTAATCCTGCAATCCATCCGTAGGATAACATAACTATTATTACTAATTTTTTATTTTTGTTAATTTGTTATATTTCATTGTACTTGTGCTCATCTTAGAGTTTGACACATGTCTTTTACCCAAAAAAATATTATTAAAAATAACTTATCAAATATAAATTATTTAGAATTGCATACGTATAAAACTACATAAATTAGATAAACTAAAACCATAAATATTGGATTACACATTTCCACTCTAAAAAATGGTGAGAGATTTGATCCGTCTAGATGCTTGGTAGATCTCCTTTTAGATAGATCTTGTTGGTATAAGGACACAAAATGAAGGCCATTGGAATGACCATGTTTAGATGCTCTATTTTTTCATTCAATGATACAAAATGAAAGAGGTTCTAACAATAATGTTTTTACGTTTTAGATTCACTAAATTGCCTAGTATAACTTGGCAATGCTTTTTTTATCATTTTTCATAAATTATTTTATAAAGTATTTTTGTTAGTATAACTTGACAAATCCTTTCTATCAATTTCTTTTAGTAAATTACTTTATAAATTTTTTTGTTAGTATAACTTTACAATGTCTTTCTATCATTTTTTTTTTAAATTACTTTTTAAACTAATATTTTTGTTAGTATAATTCGATAATGTTTTTTATCATTTTTCAGTAAATTACTTTATAAACTAATATTTTTGTTAAGATATTGGTAATTAATTATTTTTTAGAGTTTAAATATAATAAAAGTTGCATAATAGATGAATCAAAGAAACCAAGGAGGAAACCAGCGGAGATCAAAGGCTCATTAATCACACAGGAGGAGAAACACTCAACTCACTAAATTAATGAAATAATTGTTACATATATAGAAAAGAGATAACTTAATCTAGATCCAATAAATGTGGATCAGATCCACCAGCATCGGAGTTGTTTGAAGAACAACCCTAGATATAGAAAACATGGAAGATATTTCTTCCTAAGATCCTCAAAATGGATCCTTCCAACAGCCTTAGTAAACACATCAACAACATTTTGACTTGTGTTACAATAAATGAGTTCTATTTCTCGAGACTCAGTTTTTTCTCTGACAAAATGATGTTGCAGCTCAATATGTTTAGATCTAGTATGATAGACTGGATTGTGTGCCAGCTTAATTGAGCTTTGATTGTCACACTGGATTCTGGTATCTTGTTTTTGTTGTATTCCAACTTATTCAAGAATGCGCCTTAACCAAACGGGCTTCACAAGTAGCACTAGTTAATGCTTTGTATTCAGCTTCTGTGGATGACAAAGAAACAGTTGGTTGTTTCTTACTGCTCCATGATATGACTCTTGAACCAATATTAAATGCATATTCAGAAGTGGATTTTCTATCATCAAGATTTCCTGCCCAGTCAGAGTCAGAGTAACCTGCCAACTGAACATCAAATACATCAGTATATAAAAGACCATAATCAACAGCTCCTTTTAAATATCTTAGGACCTGCTTTACATCTTTCCAATGTGTTTCGCATGGCTTAGCGAAGAATTGACTAAGGATTCTAATAGAATATGATAGGTCTGGCTTTGTAGTAGTGAGGTAATTCAGACTACCTACTAGTTGACAATACAAAGTACCATCAGCTTCTTTAGATCCATCATTGTTGTATAATTTGACATTTTGATCCAAAGGAGTGGATACAGATTTGCATTCACTCATTTGGAACCTTTCAAGTATTTCCCTTGCATATTTGCTCTGAGTGATGAATGTTTTACCATATTCTCTCCAAAAAACAATGCCTAAACAATATTGTAAGTCACCTAGGTCTTTCATTTCAAATTTCTGTGACAAATTACTTTTAATTTCTGCAACTAGTTGATATGCTCCACCTGTAATGATAAGATCATCCACATATAGAGATATCAAGCATACATTTCCCTATTTATCTGATTTAATATTTAAGCTTGAATCATTTTTACTTTTGAGAAATCCTTGTTGTTTGAAGAAGGTGTCAATCTTGATATACCATGATCTAGGAGCCTGTTTCAGTCCATAGATCACTTTCTTTAACCTGTACACAAGTTGCTCTTGTCCTTTCTGAACAAAACCTTCAGGATGCACTAAGTATACTTCCTCTTTTAAATCACCATTTAGAAATGCAGATTTGACATCTAACTGGTGTATTTTCTAGTTATGTTTAGTAGCTAATGCAACTAACAATCTGATTGTGCTTAACTTAGCTACTAGTGAATATGTCTCTTCAAAGTCAATCCCCTCTTGCTGAGAATAACCCTTTGCAACTAATCTTGCCTTGAACTTGTCAATACTACCATCTACTCTAAGTTTAGATTTGAATAGCCATTTTGATCCTATGGGTATTTTATCTTTGGGTAATTCTACTAAATCCCAAGTTTTGTTTCTCATAATATAATTATATTCTTTATTCATTACAGTTACCCATTCTTCCTTCTCTTTTGCTTGTTCATAATTTAATCGCTCTGTGACATTCATTATACTAGTCATCAAGGAATAATCTCTAAACTTGACTAGAGGATGAGTTTGACGAGATGACCTTCTAGGTACTACAGTACCTATTGGGGTTCCATCCATAATTCTTCTATCTTCTGCTATTTCATCATCTGAGACAGTATCACTCATGCTTAATTCCTATTCCTGAACTTGCTGCTGTTCTTGCACCTGTTGCTGATGATCCAGATTTATGCAGGAATGCAACAGAATACACAAATAATCATAGAAACAAATATGCAGTGGAAATAACACTTCATTTCATTAATCACTAACTGAAACTTGTTTACATACAGAATGGAAATAAACTAGCTAGAGTGCCGGTAGCTTATCTCTGAGAAGAGATGTGGCGGCTACATGCCTCTGAACTCCATTTTACATTGAGGCTCGAAGGCCTATATATTATTGAGAAAAAATGGAAACCCTACACATCCAAAAACCTAACCCTAGGAGGTGAAACGCCAAAATGTGGGCCCCATTGGGTAACTTGGTACATCAATTTCCCAGGGTCGTAACTTTAGCATACTACCTCCGTTTGACGCACATGATACATCGTTAGAAATATCTGTTTAAGGACTACATCCATAAACAAAAAATATTGAGTCCGAAACGGATTCATGTTTTCCCGACCATTCGATGCCGAAAAAAGGTCCTTTAGGGCCTCAAAATGGCTCTGAAAGTTTAGGACCCGAAAACTGCCAAAAATAGTAAAATGTGCTACAATTAAGGAAACTAGAAAACTGAAAGAAACAATGGTGGGGGTCCAAGTGAAATAGGTGGGTGTCCACCAATATCCTCCTGGATCAGCTGATCCTGCACTTTTTGAAGGATTTTCTCTATTCTGACATGCTCATTTGGGATTAGTTCATCATTGGCATTATTCATCCTCTTACACATATTTGTATTTTCATGAAATACAACATCTCTACTAGCAATCAATTTGTGCGAACTAGAATGAAAGAGTTTATATGGTTTCTGATCATCACAGTAACCAACAAAGATACATTCTATGGATTTTGCATCCAATTTCCTTCTGTCATCTTTAGGTATGTGTGCAAAATCCCTAGAAACAAAGATCCTTAAATGACTAATTACAGGTTTATAGCCATAAAAGACTTCAAATGGGGTTTAAATTTCTAGTTTCTTTGTTGGACTCCTATTATTTAAGTACACAACAATGTTTATTTCCTCATCCCAAAATCCATTTGAAATGTTATTACCTTGGAGCAGGCTGCGAGCACATTCCACCAATGTTCTATTTTTCCTTTTAGCAATACCATTTTGTTGAGGTGTATCTGTGACTGTGAATTGTTGTTGGATTCCATTTTCTATAAAGTATCTTCTGAAAGCTCCAGAAGTGTACTCACCACCTTGGTATGATCTGAGGATTTTAATGTATTTACTTGTATGCTTCTCAACTTTGATTCTGAATTCCTTGAAGTATTCAAATACATCGCTTTTCCTTCTGATGAAGTAAGCCCATGTGAACCTGGATCGGTCATCAACAAATATCAGAAAGTACCATGCACCACCAAGTGATATGGTCTGCATAGGTCCACATACATCAGTGTGTATTAGCTCAAGGAGTTTAGTCTGTCTCTTCTCTTCATGGTTAGGAAATTCATTTTGGTGTTGTTTCCCAAGTGCACATGCAACACATTCAATATGATCATTTTTAATGACAAGAAGACCCTCAACCATCGACTTTTTCTATAATAACATGAGATCATTCTGATTGAGGTGTCCATACCTTTGATGCCACAATTCGATATCTGAAATAGTTGATGCTGCTAGTGCCTGATGATTTCCCTTGATTGCATCCATCTTGTACAATCCACCAAGTCTGGATCCTGTCGCTATTACCCTGTAATTATCTTGGACATCTTTCACATGGAACTTGTATTTATCAAATTCATCTTTCATATCATTATTGGTGATAGCAGAAACATATATTAAGTTCTTTTTTATGCTAGGAACATACATCACATTATGTATCTGTTTGAACTGTCCATCAGGTAGGTTAACACTTATCACTCCATAACCTAGGACTTTGTGAGACTTGTTATCACCTAGATAGATGTGTGTGCCATCAGAATTTTCATAATACTCATCATACCAATCTTTATTATAGGACATGTGGGCAGATGCACCCAAATCTATGAACCATGCATTTTCATCATCTATCTCAGCAGCCAAAGCATGTTCAGATATGAACAGTCTTAGGTTTTTAAATCCATTTACATCGGGGGTGTCTTTTCTAACATAATTTCCATTATGTTTTATGTATTTATTATTGGAATCATTGTTTATCTTCTTAAAACAATCTCTAGCTATGTGACCTGATTTTCCACAATAATGGCATACAACATCTTTACTAGCACTGGAATCATTGCATGACATACCTCTGTGTCTTGACCAAAACTTGCCTCTATGTGGGTTCCAATGATTACCTCTGTGTAGGAATTTTCCTCTTTCCATCAACGCCTGATCTGAAGACCGAGATCCAAGCTCGTACATCTTCATCCTTTCTTCTTCTTGTATTAGGATTCCGCCAAGCTCTGCAAATGTAGGAGGGGTTTGTCTTGCTGCAAGTGATGAGATGAATATTTTGTAATATGGAAACATACCCTTTAATGTGATAGATACCAGATCAGTACTAAATACTTCTTAACCTATGTCACCCAGATTATCTCGAAGGTCTTTGATGTGGGAGAGATATTTATTCATAGTTTCATTCACATCCATCTTGATAGACAATAATTTGGTCTTTAAAAACAAAATCCTATTAGATTCAGATGTCTCATACAGACCTTTCAGCTTGTCCCATGTGTCTTTGGACGTCTTGGAATTTCTGATGCGAGGTATGATGTTGTCTTTTACAGACATATGAATCAACACCTTTGCTTGGGTTTCCCTCAAGTTCCAATCTGAGACAGAAAACGGATCTGTAGGATTCTGTTCATCCCCTTTCACAATTGACCATAAATCAAGAGCTTCAAGTAGAGTAATTAGCTTGAATTTCCAATTTACATAATTTTCCCCATTAAATTTTGATTCTTTCGTAATATATAAGTCAGCCAAAGACATGTCCACCATTTTCACATATTTGAAAGGCAAATAATTTCACCCAGACAAGGAAAAAAAATATTATCTCACCTTTTTTACTGGCAATCAAGAAAATATGTTGGCGCTCCTGCCCGTGTTACCTTCCGCGTCGGTCCAAAATCACTGCAAGGACGGGCTCTTCGACGCTCTTTTATGCCGAATGACATGCATCGTTCGATGCTCTGAGTTAGTTGCTAAAGGCGCCGTCGGCACTCAAGATGATGCTAGAGAAGCGTCGGGCGCTCTCACTTCTCACTAAAACAGCGTTGACATGTATAACCTAGTGCACATAAAATAAAAAGAATTATTGCATGGTGGAGGAAAATAATTCTTTCTTTTCACGTGCTAGAGAAATTATTTGCAGACTGATTTGTCCTCAGCGATGTCTTCAAGCTTATTTGTCCTCAGCAAATAAATTTTTTTTTTATTTCTCTCTTACGACCTACACATTCAATAATCTCCCACGTAGGTATTCCTCCATGACCACAGGAATAGTGATTGTTTAAACATATAACAACGATCTTCACAAAATGATGCTACAATTTCTCCACGTGAGGGAAAAAAAAATTTACCAGCAATTACACTCTCAGTCACTCTTACATCTAGCACTCTAGCTCGCTCTCCCTTCAAGAGTTCAACCAAGGTTCAACAATTTTCTTCTTCAACACAAACAGGAAAATAGTGAAGGGGCACCTCCACTCAGGCACACACAGTAATTTCCCGGTTTCCTCATAGCAGCCCACACATTGGCTCTAATACCAAATCAAAGAAACCAAGGAGGAAACCAAAAAAGCTCAAAGGCTCGCTTAATCACACAGGATGAGAAACACTCAACTCATTGAATTAATAAAATAATTGTTACATATATAGAAAAGAGATAGCCTAATCTAGATCCAATAAATGTGGATCAGATCCACTAGCATCCGAGTTGTTTGAAGAACAACCCTAGATATAGAAAACATGGAAAATATTTCTGCATTAAATCTAACTAGATGTGTATGATTTTTCATAAATTGACATCTTGAAAATGTATATATAGATCATGAATAAATCTAACATAATTTAAGAGACATTGCAATTTTATTAATAAAACATAAAAAGTTGAATAATATGTTTGTGTTATATTATTCTATTTTCTTAGATTGTATGAGGATTTATTTTATTTTAAGTTATATTATCTGTTTAGATTTTTTAGAAATGAATACACATAGATCATATGGGGGAGATGAAGAGCATACATGTCACAATGAAGCGAGTCCTTAACCTTATTTTGAAATTTAATATTTATGAAAGTGTTAGATTTTTTGTGAAATTTTTTTGTTTGAAGTATTATCATTTTATAATATACATTTGTACAATAATTACAATAAATGCAAGTAGAGTGCTTGCATATACTTGAAAAAAGGATATACATTTAGAATTTTGGTTAAAGTAGAATTAAAAGCCATTCTTAATACAACCTTTATTCCTCACCTATCCTAAAATGAAGATAGAGATGGAAACCCATTCTTGATCGTAATAGTAAATATTTTAATTCTTCTTTTTCCATCTTAAAATGAAGATAATTTTTGGCATGGACTCAATTCTTTTTAACCAGAGCTCATTCTCACACGGGTGACTTGGAAACCATTGTCTTTGTGATCGTAAATGCCAAGCATACTAATGTAATGGGGAGTTAATGTTCGCAAATTAAAGCTATGTTCTTCATGCATGTCGCTTAGCTAAAGCACCTTGGCTCTAGTCGTCATTAAATTTCGGAGCTTAGGGTTATGCTATTTTTCTCTATCCCATTTTGGCTCGAAACATTTTAGTAGAGCTGTGAAATGGTTTCATTATAAAAGGGTCTTCGCTTTTGTACTTACCAATTTTTTATTAATAAAAAATAAGCTATTGATTTTAGGTTTATTTTGCTTTCACCCATTTTCAATAATTGGTATGTTACAAATCATCTTTACCCAATCTAAGAATTTATTAGTTCATTGAGTGAGAATGAGTGAGTTGTGTTGTGCAGGTAGTGACCTATGAGGCAGTGCATCGGATTCCTCACTATCCTCACTAGTTAGAGTAGCATAGTGAGGCCATGGGTGGAGACATCAAACTTCCTACAACGAATAAGTTGCTGCCTTGGTTGAAGACATGCATGTTAAAAGGTTAAAAGGTGAGGATGCTAGAAGAAACATAAGAGAGGCTGCTTATTTGAGCCTCGTCAAAGCCATATTCTAATGCTTAAGTGTTGTGTTTGATTAAAGGGGGATAAGACCTTGTTGAAGGTGAGTATTGAATATATAGAAGTGGGTCAAGCTATAGCTCATCACTTTTGTGTTTGAAGTAAATTGCTCATAGAAAATGATTTGAAATTTTAGGATCTTTTTTTAACCATTAAAAATTGCGTGTGAACTTTGTATGTTAAAAACTCATAAACAAGCTTTAAAACTTAAATTTAAATGCTTAAACATACACCATAAGCAAATAAACAGTATGGTAACCATAAAAATGAAATATAATAACTGATATCGGAGTTCACCCCTCTTGGCCTACGTCTTCGGGCCACTTCCAATGAGAAGGACGATTTTATTAAGTCTTCAAAGATTACATAATGGGTTTCTAGAACCACTTCTATTTTTTGTTAGTCGCCAGCAAAAACAATCACCACCATTGAGATCCTCTCGAATTTTCGAGAAAAATGAGTATAAAATCGACTACCTTTTCCTGAGGCCTCCTCTGGCACACAAATCGAGAAAAATGTCCCTGCATAAAAGGCAAAATAGTTTAGACTATAAGGATTCCACTTTGGGATCTGTTCCCATTAATGGTTGTACGACGCATCAGGAATTATGTCTGTACTTTCCTCAAGATTCGTGCTCATGCTGAGCTCCGTGGTATCTATCAAGCAAAAGCTATCCATTGAGCTGCAGAGCATTTAATGCTGCTGCAGCAGGCTTGATGACCGTTGGATCTTAAGTTGCTCGAGATTCAATGGTCATCAAACCTGCTGCAGCAGCATTAAATGCTCTGCAACTCAATGGATAGCTTTTGCAGTATCTATCGTGTCTCTTTTGTACCTGAACCATGGCTTCGAAGGGTGTTTATATAGTGGGTTTGATGTAGTTTTGGGGTGTGGGATGGAGGGTCGTGTGCCTTTTTCGAACCCTGTGTTCCGCATGCAAACTCCTAAGCTATTTTTTCCATGGATCGTGGCCCAATGGTTAACGTGTTGGTGATACATAGCAAAGATCCCACGGTCAAACCCGCGAGCCTCTCCCCATCCTACGTGATTTTTGTTAGATGTTGAATGGTGGATATATTATATGGCGGCAAGGTTGTGATGGTATATGGTTACACGATATAGTTTGGCGATATTGTATGGTTTGAAAATGATAAGTTTTAACGAATATGTGGCATGGTGTTGGCATATATTATGGTTCCAACGAACTATATATTGGAGTGGTCCTGGTGTTGACCATGTAGTCGAGGACTAAGCCCCGTTTAAAAAAAAAAATCCAATTCAACTTTAAATAAAACCTTTTCCCCATACATTACAAGGAACACTAGAGGGAATCTCAACTAACGCAACTTTGTGAAGACTTTGGAAAACTTAGAGGTCTTGGGTTTGATCCCCATAGACTCAAAAAAAAGTTTTTACAATGTAAAAACTATATAGTGTACATTTTTGAATATTTTAGCCGAAATTTTAATCCTTAATAACTTCAACATTCAGAGTTTTTTTCATGTGAAACGAGTGTTGAAGGAAAGATGTTGACGATCTCGTTACCATCATAATATTTATTTTACTGTTTGAATACTTATACTATGATTGATCTTTGAATATCCTCCTAGATCAAACCTTCCCACCGGGAAGCTTTCAGGCCACCAAAAGCATGGAATCGTTTAGAAAATAGGTGAGAGTGAAACTCCCTCACTTTTTCGATCTCTATCCACCTTGCTTTGCTTGGATGCATTTCTTTTAGCCCCCCATGAAGAAATTACATGTTTCCTCTTCATGAAGATCTAACCTTCTTATGAAGTATTACATATTCCTGAAGTTCATTGAGATATTCAGGAACAAACTCGTCCACAAAAGGTGATTGAACCTGCATATCTTGGTCTACAGTTATAGGAAACTCATACAGTTTCAAGTTTTCCACATTAACAATGGAATACATTTTCATATAAGGAGGCAATTCTAACAGGAAATCATTATTATCGACTTCATCCAAAATTGTAAAAGGCCCATACCTGATAGGTTTCAACTTTCTACCTTCACCTTAGAGTTGATCTTTGCTGATATGAAGCCATACTTGATCACCAACCTAGAAATGATGATCTATTTGATGCTTGGCAGCGTGTTCTTTGTACTTTTTCTGAATTGATTCCAGCTGTTCTTGCACTACTTGATGAGTTAACTAGATCTATTGGATAAACTTCTGAAGTTTATCCACGTCAACTTGTCCACATTCCACTGTATCTTTCCCAAAAACAAAGTATAAGGGAGACTTTGGCAAGTTCCTAAAACATGTCTCAAATGGAGACCTTTGAGTTGAAGACTGTATAGCTCTTTTGTAGGCACGTTGAACACAATGCAATTGTTCATCCCAAAGCATAGGATGCTTAGCACAATACCCTCAAAGAATATGTACAACAATCTGGCTTACCACTTCAGTTTATTTGTCTGTTTGTGGATGAAATGTTGTGCTTTCTTCAGCTTTGTGTCCATAAGTTCCCATAAGGATGACCAAAATTTTCCAAGAAAGAGGGAATCTCGATAAAAAATAATAGAAGTATGAAGTCCAAAATGGACCCATACATTTTGAAAGCCTATAAATGAGTAGTCATCTCAAGTGTGATCTTCTTTTTACAAGGCATGAGTATGCAAATTTTACTGAATCGATCCACAACAACTTACAAATAATAATGTCCTTTATTTCTAGACACTGATAAACCTCCTACAAAATCCATTGAAACACTTTCCCATGGACAAGAAGGAAATTGAAGTGGAGTGTACAAGCCTAAATTTTTGTTACTTGGTTTACTTGTTGCACACATGACACAACCTTTTACATATTTGGACAATGTATCTTTCATTCAAGGCCAATAACAAAACTTTTGTAATTGTGCTACAGTTTTTCCTACTCCAAAATGTCCTAAAATGAGAGATGTATGAGCTTCTCTTTCACTTTGTGGAATACAATTTTACCAAGACGTTACAACAACTTGTCATTGATATGATAGTCCAATTCTCCATTCTCATTTCCATGCCTTAGTGAGTCATTAACTTCTTTAAAGTATTCATCCTTAGTATATTGTTCAACATAACTTGCAGGTACTAGAGGACTTTTTTTAATGAAAATAGAAGCATTTGTTGGAGGTTAAAATAACATATCTGCAACTTTGTTCTTAATACATTTCTTATACTTAATAACCAAATGAAATTGTTGTAGAAAACCCATCCACCTGAAATTCCTTGATTGTTGTAGCTTAGTTGTGATTGTAAACATTGTATTGGTTGATGATCAATATGTATGATTGTTTCTTTACCCATTAGGTAATGTTTCCACTTTTTAACAGGTTATACTAATGCATACAACTCTTTGTCATAGGTTGGATAGTTGAGTATTGTTTTAGATAATGTTTCAAAATGATAGCATATTGGTTTCTTATGTTGCATTAAGACTGCCCCCATTGCATAACAACTAGCATCAATTTCTATCTAAAATTGTTGGTGTATATCCGATAGTGCATGTAATATCCCCCAATTTTGTAATATTTTTGAAAGACTATTTTATTTTTGGATTTGTTTGAATGTGATTAGCAGGCATGAAATATGCCAATAGGTCCTTGAAGGACAAATGTAACTGAAATGTTATGCTGCAATAAAAATCTAAATGATAGGGACGGCCATGTTGAATGAAGAAACTATGCATGCAATAGTGGGGGACGTGAAGGGCCACTCTCAGGAAATTACACCAGGCGTGGGAATGCCAGTATGGCGCTAGACTCACCCTAGGGACTCAAACTGGTAGTGGAGCAAAAATTCCGGTGCAGAATTGGTTGTGAGCTATAAAATACCCAGGAAAAAGAAAGAGGATAAATAAGGAAGCATATGCTAGGAGGCAGGACGCCGCTGAGTATGCTGGAACAAGGAATACTTGTTGTGTGAGCACTCTATGTTAGGAAAGTGATTTCTCCCTAGAGAACTGGATTGATTTTAACTGTCACCACTCTCAGCATGTAATATAGTTTAGCTTGGGGGTGATTAAGGATGGAGAGATTTATGCCTAATCTATGGTTGGGTGGAACGTGGTTGTTCCCTTTTAATTTCGGCTCATATTTCAAAAGGTTCCAATACTGAGTATTGTTCCTGTTATTTTTATTCAACTCCGGGTATGTTTGTTCATGTTTAAGATGTGTTTAATGTCAATGAAATGATGAAATAACAGCTTAGATTTAATAACGCTTATAACTATTGATTCATACCATGTTGCATGATTTTGGCGTCTCGTATTAGAGTAAATGACAACTAATATGGTGTAATAGTGCTTTGTAAGGAATTACTAGTTTACTACAAGGTTTCCTTTGACCGATGAGGTTTGGGCATGTCTGTATATGTATATCTATGTGATTTCCATGTAGCTTAAAGGATAAGAGAATACCTTAGGTTTGATGATGAAAGTATGGTTGTAAAATGTGTGTATGTGTGTGTTCTCATATAAGTATCTTTTGGTTGTTCTTCAGTTTCGCACTGTTTTGCGGAGAAGTGTACTATGCTTATGATGCCATGCCTTGGTATAGCGTCTTTAGATAGTCTAATGTGTGACTCAGTCCCCTCCAACNTGTTCTTCAGTTTCGCACTGTTTTGCGGAGAAGTGTACTATGCTTATGATGCCATGCCTTGGTATAGCGTCTTTAGATAGTCTAATGTGTGACTCAGTCACCTCCAACTTTAGCCGAGCCACTAAGTTTAACCAACCCGCCCTAGTGGCCCTCTAACGCTCAACGAAGGGCGGACTCAAGCCTACGGTGAACTAGTTTTCACAAGTTTTCTGCGTCCAGCCTCTGCTCTTAACTCCCTTGCTTGTTGAACATGAGAAATCCCTAAGGATCATTGGATCTAGATCAACAGTGAATCCCAAACACCATAAGGCATATTTGATAAGAATTTTGCGCACACCATGAGTTTATTAACCCATGCTAGTTGAACCAGTGAAATGACTCGCGGCCATTGATCTTTCTTAGCTCAAATCCTGACTGTTGAAGTAGGCAGCCCTTTTAAACTATCGCACTCTGTGAGGTGACTTTCATACTACCATTCTTTGAGCACAATATCCAATGGGGAGACGACACGCCATTTGCGCACGTTTCCTATCGTGGACAACAAACTTTTCTTTGTCTGTGCTAGTTCTCCCAGAGAAATCGTTGTCAGCCGTTGATCTCCTCCAAGATCTATCTTTGCCGTTGATCATAATTTGTTTTGTCCACGAGCACTTATGGTTTTCAGTGCTAATCTCAGGTACTACCTCATTCTGTGAAATTATTCTCAACCGTTGATGTGATAACCTTAACCATGGATCTATTAGAGATGTACGATCTTTACACTCTGTAATCTTCACTGAAATTGATCAATGGAAGGATCAATTTCCTATGCAACTCGAATCTCATCATTCCAACTCTACGAAACGAGAAGTTATCTTCCAAGAAGGATTATACCGTCATTGATGCCCTGCTTTGGGTTTGTTCATTCTCATAGGAGAAGTACTCTTGGTCTATTGGGAACGGTTATGACTGCATGGGATGTACAGATCATTGAAGATGTAATGTACTTACTCTGTCTTTCAATGTATGTAACTTGTGTTTAGTGATTTGGTTGCTCAACCAGTGTAGTGCGGTTCCTTTAAAGTTTTACTAGGATATTTCCTGATTTTGTTATTAAAACCATCCTAAGGAACCCCTAGTAGGGAAGCCAACGTGCCCTCCCGGGTTTGGCCTTCCCTGTTTAAGTGAAGTCCTATGTAATGCTCTAATTTCCTTGGGGGGGGGTAAGAACTATGAAGGAGGGTTTGGCGGCTGAGGTTCTTAAGAACTAGCCACCACACACCTCCAAAACATCTAATTTTGAGTTGGTTTAAGTAACTCAAAATGGCTTAAAGCCGGGAGTCCTCGGAGGTTTGAAATTTTTCCTTAGCCATGCCAAGGATTCTATGAGAAGATAGGCAAAAAACCTTGGGTCAGAAGGACGCAAAATCCTAGAAAGAGAAATCATAAGAAGGTTAAGGCTTCTGCGCTCCATGGTCCGCATAGCGAAAAGCGGAAAGTGGGAAAGGAAGTTAAGTCTTGAAGAGTGTTTAGACTTCCGCGATCCGCACAACGAAAAGAGAAAATCAGAAGGAAAAATGAATTCGTGAAAATGTTAATATTTCTGTGATCTGCGACCCGCAAAGAGAAAAGCGAAAATCGAAAAGCTGAAAGAGAAGTGAAGTTGTGAAAAGGTTAATATTTCAGCGATCAACATAGTGGAAAGCAGAAACCGGAAAGAAAAAGTGAATTCGTGAGAAGGTTAAGATTTCTACAATCCGCGATCCGCACAATGGAAAGCGGAAAGTGTAAAGGAAAAGAGAAGTCTTAAGAATGTTAAGACTTCCGCAACCCATGATCCGCACAGCAGAAAACATAAATAAGAAAGAAAGGTTAATGGGTAAAGGAGTTACAATTTTTCGTGATCCGCTTAGAGGAAGGAGAAAAGAGGGAAGGATAAAGGATAAGTCGCTAAACAACAATCTTTTGGGACCTGGGATTTGCATGGAAGAATGCAGAAAGCAAAAAGGATAGGATAAAGGACCCCGTCGCATGATAATATTATGATTCCCACAATACGCAGCGGAAGGCGGATGTATGGATGAATGATTTCGACGGATGTTAGGATCCTGATTCTGAAATCCACAGAGGAAGGAAGAAGGGTGGAATGTGGGAAGAAAAATTCAGAAAGTTCAGTTTTAGTGTGGAAACCACCTTTCCAGGTATAAAAGTGAATTTAAATACGAAGTCAGTGTTGGTTATTTTTAAAATATTAATGTTGAATGTTTATAAAGGTTATAGCCAAAATTCATTTGAAAGAAATTATACTTTAAAAAAAAATTATGCATTTTCAACAGGTTATTTGGGTATGTTACATATGGTATCAAAGCCACAAGTTTCAACCCTGTCGCCTTTTAGGGAACATCTAGTTCCACTACATTATGGAAATTTGTATTCTAAACATTATGTGTTGGAATATTTTGTGTATGAACAGGGAATTGTTTTGTAACATGATACATTGATGGACTCTCAAAATGAACAAGAGTACCCACCTGAAGAACGTACACCAGTTCCTTACCCAACGCATCCAGAAATCAAGCATTCTGAAGCTAGCCAAGTACTTGAGATAGTGAAGAATTTGATAGTGGAATTACAGAGATTCAAAGCAGAAAATGAATAGTTAAAAAGAGCTCAATAAAAACAATAGGATCTGAATGAAATATTATTGCAAATCTTACAGGAGATGAACAATGGAGAAAAACCACCAGCAGAAATAAGGAGGGACCCAAAAGTTGGGAACAATGCCGAAATAAAATGCAGTTCCTCCCAGGAAACTCAAAAATATGGAAATCAATCCTGGACAACGAGTAAGAGAAAAGTGGACCACCTGGAAGGAGAATTCAAGAAAATTAAACCTACCAGTTTTGATGGGGAATCAAGGACTGAAGAAGAAGCTGAAGCTTGGTTGTTGGATATTAAAAAGTACTTTTAGATATACAACTACTCCATCAACATGAAGGTAAGGATGGAAGTTTACAACCTGAAAGGAAGGGCTAATATTTAGTGGCAAGACTTAAAAATCACCCATGGATTAAAAGAGAAGAACCTCGAATGGTCAGAGTTCAAGAAACTCTTCAAGAAACAATGTTTATCAGAAATATATTATGAAAGAAAGAATGTAGGAATTTAATGAATTGAAACTTGTTCAGATGACCATGGAGGATCTCATCAATAAATTTCTAGATCTGTTATGGTTCGTGCCATACATTAAAGAAGAAAAGGTAAAAATCCAACGATTCGTAAGCTTCCTGCCACCATCCTACAAAGACCAGGTTGAATTTGATAACCCCAAGACACTGGATGAAGTGTTAAGAAAAGAAAGACTATGCTTTGAGTAGTATAAACAAAGGAATGAACCCTCCAAAACTTGGAAGGACAAGAAGCAAGAAAATTTCAATCAGTGGAAGAAGGTCTTCCAACCACCACCATTTAGGAACATGCCAAGGAATCCTCAAGGAAATTCCTACAACAAAAATGGATAGTTTCAGCATAAGGACAATAAAACTGTGCAACTTGGAACAAAAGGGGTCGTTGGAACCCCTAAAGAACCTTTGAAGTGTTGGGAATGCGAAGTTCCCAACGTACGAAGGAACTTCCCACTACTTGGTGAATCCAACAAGACTGTACACAACCTGCAAGAAAATTCCATAGTGGGAGAAATTGGCAAAAGTTTCCACTAGATTAATGCAACTCTTAAAGATCGATAGGTAGATCATCAATCTGCAATCGTAGAGATTGAAGGTACTATTTATAAACAAAATCTCTCTATATTAATTGATCCAGGAGCTACTTTAAGTTACATCACTCCTAAAATCATGGAGAATTGTTATCTCACCAAGGTAAGGCATGCAAGGCCTTGGGCAATCCAACTGGCCACTAGAGAAAAAAAAGAAGGTAACAGAGTTTGTTGCTAATTGTGAAATGTCAATATAGGTTCGTGAAACTAGGATCGATTTGAATCTATTTCCTCCAAGGTCTTATTATATGATTATTGGCGTGGACTAGTTAGAAAAGTATAAACTAGTACTAAATTTAATTGATAAAACCTTTACTTATGTAGATGAAGATAAGACTGTTAGGAAGGTAAATGGTTTTAGTAAGCTTGTTTCTTTAAGGAATATATCTTCCTTGCAATTAAGGAAGTGGTTGAGGAAGGGTTGTAAGCTCTATGTTGTAAAGATTTCTGACCTACTCCTTAATGAAAACCCAACATATGTAAGGGACCACCCAGTTTTAAATGAAATCATGGATGTGTTCCCAGAGGAGATACATGGAATTCCCCCTCCACGAGAAATAGATTTCTCCATTGAAGTTATACCTAGGTCAGCTCGAATATCCAAAGTGACTTATCAAATGAGTATCCCTGAGTTAACTGAATTAAAATTCTAGATGCAAGAACTACTAGATAGGGGTTATATCAAGCCTAGTGTATCACCTTGGGGAGCCCCAGTTTTATTTGTCAAAAAGAAGGATGGGACTTTAAGAATATGCATAGAATATAGACAACTAAATAAAGTGACCATCAAAAACAAGTATCCTCTACCTCGGATTAATGATATGCTCGATTAAGTATGGGGAGAAAAAGTCTTCTCCAAGTTGGATTTGACATCTGGTTACCACCATATCAGGATTAAGGAAGAAGATGTTAACAAAATAGCCTTTAGGACCCGGTATGGACACTACTAATTTGTAGTAATTCCTTTTGGATTGACCAATGCCCCTGCCACATTTATGTGTCTAATGAATATCATCTTTAACAAGTATTTGGATCAATTCGTGTTAATTTTAATTGACAATATCCTGATCTACTCAAGGATAGAAGAAGAAAATCAACAACACTTGAGGATCGTGCTACAGACTCTAAGATACCACCAACTGTATGTTAAGTTCGAGAAATGTAAATTCTTCAAGAAATAAATTCGGTACTTAGGACATGTAATCTACAAAAAAGAGATTGCAGTATATCTGCAGAAGATAAAAGCAATTCTGGAATAGCTTGTGTCTAAGGTTGTCGCTGACATTCGATCTTTCATGGGACTCACTGGGTACTACCGAAGGTTCATCCAGGGGTTTTCAAAGATAGACTATCCTATTACATCCTTACAAAGGAAGGGGGTAAAGTTCGTATGGTTTGTAAAGTGTCAGGAGATATTTGAAAATTTAAAAAGAATGTTAACCATGGCCCCGATCCTTAAGGTGGATGAATCCTATAAAGACTACACAATATGTACTGATGCTATCAAGGAGGGTTTGGGGGGTGTACTATCTCAAGAAGGGCATGTGGTATGTTACAAATCTCTCAAGTTGAAGGATCATGAACGAAATTATGTAGTGCATGATCTAGAATTGGCAGCAGTAGTACATGCCTTAAATATGTGGTGCCACTACCTGTTAGGGAACAAGTTCCTTTTATTGACAAATAGCATCTACGTAAAGCATCTGTTTACTCATCCGGGACTCAATTCCAGACAAGCACGATGGATGGCCTTCTTAAGCGAATTTGAGTTTGAAGTGAATCATATCAAAGGTAAGGAAAATAAAGTGGTCAATGCACTCAGCCGAAGAACTCATGAAGTATACAAGATCACTGTGAGTCAACCAGAAAGTGATCTGTTGAGTAGAATAAAAATATATAAAATCAATGATGCTGAATATGGAAATATACTGAATAAATTGCTAACAAAATAGGTAAAATTGAATGGGATAGAATTCAAGATAGACCATAAAGGATTAATTTGGTTTAAAGGAAGAATATACATGCCTAATGTTGCAGATTTAAAGTTGTTTATTTTGAATGAAATGCACAAACCTCCTTATGTAGGACACCCTGGTTACCAGAAGATGATAAATCAGAAAGCAATTATTTTTCCCCAATTTGAAGACAGATATAATCGAGTACATGTCTAAATGTTTGGAATGTCAATAGGTGAAGGCTGAGCATCAACAACCCTTACCTATTCCTAAATCGAAATGGAAGGTAATTTATCTAGATTTTATCACAGGTTTTCCATTAACTCAAAAAAATTATGATTCAATTATGTTTGTACTTGATAAATTAAGCAAGTTTTCTCATTTTATACCTGTGAAATCGACTTATAAGGTTGTCAATGTTGCAGAAATATTCCTAAAGGAAATATTTCGACTTCATGGAGTGCCAAAAATGGTAATTTTTGACCGGGATGTCAAGTTTACATCAAACTTTTGGAAGTCATTGTTTGCAGGATTGGGAACCAAGATAAACTTCATCACTAGTTAGCATCCTGTTGAGGCCTGGAAAATCGCAGGCAACAACAGCAAGGGATTCTCCCCAGTCAATGTTCCCAACTAGCCTGTGACTGTTTGGTATGGGGAATCCGTCTGGTTTGCGGTTCGGCTACCGTAGGTCAAGTAACAAAAACAAAAGGTTTTACCGGTTACGGCCCAGTCCACCATGTATTTTGTATTTTTTACTTAATGTATGAGATGCAAGTGCCTAATTAACCATGCAGGGTGATGAATATACAAGGAGCAATCACAATGTGATGCGTAGGTTCTTACCTCTCGTCTTAGGCTCGCAAGCATCTAAATCACATATGCAGCAGTGAAATAAACTAACTACCTATCTATCTATCTATCTATCCCCGGGGAGCTAGATTGTAACTTATTTATGAGTAATGTGTATTATACATGTAGTATAAAGAGAAACTACAGTTAGCTGATGTTTCTCTCCACAATGCATGAACGATTAAATGGATATTTCAACAACCAGATAGCCAATTGTTTTGTGAACATCATACATTACTCATGGTGGTCATTCCACAAAATAAACCAGAAATCATTTAAACAAGAACATAGGTTCAAAGAGTTAGAACGATCTCACGGTTAATCGACAAAAAGCTGGAAAAACAAAATAGTTCATCTTTCAGCCATCCACCGCATAACATTTGAAAATGCCACCAATCTTTCTCCAACAGGAAAACAATACTTCTTTATTGCAAAGAGAAATAGTTCTTCTTACAATATCGTTTCCATGTCTAACTAGAAAAAGCCCCTGCTCCTTTCTAAGCTTTCTACATTTATACAAAAGGGTGAGATGGTTGGGCTGCCCAAAGTAACCTTTGGGCTTCCCAACTCTTCGTTTCCCAACGCTTGACTTTTCTCAAATGTTTTTACAAAATGTTACACATCACAAAAAGTGACCAATCCTTTATGAGGAGGGTCCCACTTGGGCATCTAGAAATTTCTTCCATGCCGAAGCTTCAGAGGCAATGCCCTCAAACGCACAAGGCTCTAAAAACTGAATATTGATCTCAAAATTAGCAGCCTGGTTCTTTATAGCCTCAATATTGGCTGCACTCAATCGAAGCTGATCCTCCAAAAGCTGCACGCTGATAGCTGAATGATCTACTTCGCTCCTCAAGATCTGATCATCCAGGGCTTTAATATGTTGTACTTTAGCTTCCTCATCCTGGTATCTCTTCTGCACCAGCTCCACAAAGGCGTTGTGATCCAGGAAAGCCTCAAGCCTCTGCTCGGTCTCTATCTGGCACCGATTGTAGGTAATGAGAAGCCTTCTAAAAAACTCAGTGCATGCTCCTTTTGTATTTTTAACGGTCTTCTTGAAATCCTCTGCGGTGTTGATAGCAAATTCCACTAAGTCATAATCCCGCTTGAGGGCCTGTTGATCCTTTGACGGTAGTTCTGCTGGAGTTTCTTCATTGTTTTCCAGCCTCGTCGTTCTTGTAGTCAGGACTTCAAGAACGTTCTGAGATCTATCTACAAAGTAAGAGGAGGTCTCCAGGATTTCCTCCAATCAGCCATCTACCTGCAGCACTTTGCACCTCTCTCCCTCTATAGCAGTCTGTAGCTATAGCATCTTAGCCTTTTGGGCCAAAACATGCTCTTTAAATGGTTGGAGGTTAACCTGCTGCTCCCTTGCTTCCTCAAGAGCAGTTGTTAGAGAAGAAATATCCTCTTGATGTTTCTTTTCCTGCTCTTTGGTGTGCATCACACTGGCCTCCAAGATGATCTTTTGCTGCTCTTCTAGCTCTTCTACCTTTCCTAGCAGCCTTTCTTTCTCCATATTTAGCTCTTGATGTTCTTTCTGCACTTTTTCCAAGCACTCCTGTGTAGTTTCCCTGATTCGTCTCTCCACTTGGAGGACCTGCAATTTAGCCTTAGAAGACTTCATCTCCCTCTGCATGTCTTCATATTTCCTCTTAAGCCTATTTCTTTCCTCTCTCTCTTTCCTCAATTTATCTTTCAACTGAGCAGAGGACTTCTTGAATTGCTCCAAGTCTGTCATGATCTTGTCTACATTATCCTCTGAAGCTTGGATTAATGCAGCTCCTGCTCTGATGGTAAATCGAGGGTCCTGGTCTGTTCCAAATACAACAGGTGTATCCGTTATCATTTTTCCAGGCATACCTCCCGTTTCAATTTTCCTCTCTGTTCTCTTCATTATTCTCTTTGTTTCCCTATCATAGAAAACAGTGTTGAAATCAGGGATCTCTTCCCCTTTTTTTCTGTACAAAGGGGACCAGCTTGAGTGTGGGGGCCATGGGTGTGCTGGCAGCAGGTACTTGTGGGTCCTGAACCTCGGGGTTCTCCACGTCCTAGGTCTGCCCTCCAGCTGTGTCAGAAGCTGTCTGCTCTGTCTATGTCAGCTTTAGCCTTTCTGCTTCTTGCTTTTGGAGCTCCTCATCAAGCTTCTTTTTCTTTTCTTCTTCTTCTTTCCTTGCATCTTCTTCAGCTTTTCTAACTGCCTCTTGCACAGCTTTTCTTTTCTCTTCTTATTCTGTGTGCAGCCATCCTGCAGCTTCTTGTTCCAACCTCTGAGCTTCCTCATTTCTTCTCTTGGCTTCCTCCTCAGCTTTTGCTTGCTCATCTCCCTTCCCACCTTTGGTGGTGATCTTCTTCTTGAATCTTCTTCTCAAAGCTGTTATGTTCAAGGCACTTCGGAGGACAGATTCTTCCCTATCCCAATGGTGGGTGTACTCAAAGTGGACGTTGTTCTCTTTGCAATGCTCAGCTACTTTCCCACGGGATTCATTTCTATGGAAAGGCATCTCACCAAAATGAAGCCTTTCCAACTCTTCTACAAATTCATCAGCTTTCTTCACCCTAGTGAACCTGTAACTTCCTAACTTGAAGGGAAAAGGAGGATAAGCAGTCTTCTTGTGCTCGAACAGAAAGCTCCCTATGCCATCCAAGAAGACTTGCCTCATAGCCTCCTTGTGAATGATGTAGTCAGTAGCATATTTGGGTAGCAAGGAAGGATCTCTCGACCCTCCAAACATCCTGAAGTAAAGGCCATATTCAGTTAAATAATAATCTGCATACTCCGCCATTACTTGCAGTGCCTCCTCTAACATACAATCACACTCCTTCAGGAAAATGAGTGTATATAAAGGCATGATGAAGTGCTCACAGACTTCTCGATAATGACTGTGGTACTGGTGTGCCCACAGTGGTCTATAAGCAGAATAGATAGGCGTCCTCTCCCTGTCCCAGATGCACCTGAGGCCAGGGAAAGGCTGTTTGCATAATATGCAGTCTACAAGTATGGAACTCATGTAGAAATCAGATCTCTTTTGGGATACTCCACCCAAGGCTGATTCCAAGCAGGCAGAGAGGCTGTTAGATACAATGCTGGCCCAATTGAAAATTGTCCCCTGGGTTGCAACATAAAAAATGATGGGCATCCATTCCAATTTGAAGAACCTGCCATGGGCTCTTCCAAAAATCCTGTTGAGCATTAAAGCTATGAACCTGTATGGGGTTCTTAAGCTGGCTGTATCATAATCACCCGTTGGCCTGTTTCTGAAATTTTTTCCAGGAAACAACATCTTTTTCATAGTTTCAACAAGGTCCATTCTAACGTTGTTCAGCCAATCATCAAATAAAAACACTTGTGCTTCAGGCAGGTGATAGGCCAGAGCTACATATCCAGGGCTATAAGCAGCATAGCCCTGTTTTTCAACATTTTCCAAGATCATTGTGGTGACATCTGCCCGGGGCAGGATCCAACCGATTACTTCAAAGCATGGGAACAGCTCTGGTTTGGTGGCGATCTTCATCAGTGAAGATCTCTCTATGTTGGTATATATGGATTCTTCTTCCAAGCCTATATCAGGAACTTCTCTGCGCGTGATCAGCCTGTAAATCTCCCCCCACTAGTACTCAGGCTCCACACCAGATATGCACTTAGTGTCTTCGTATATGTATTCTGTTTTGGTGACAACTTCCACTTCTGGTTCCTCCTCGACCACAGGGGCCTTCTTCTTTTGCCTTTTTGACATTGTGAGTTCGAATTATTCCTGCCATATATAACATTGTAAATATTAAGCCATTCCCGGTTAAGTTGCGAACATTTACATAACAATGTGCAGCGTTTTACTCCTTTTATGGGTACCATGACAACAATTAATTAATGAAGCAAACATATGCATGTATATAAGCTGAAATGGCCTAACTAACAGAACTATTGAAATGCAAAGTGCAGTGTTCAGTGACTTTGTCTATGTCTAGCATGATGGAAATCAGTCAAACAAACTACCCCTGCTCTTCAATACCAGAACAATTCTAACAATAAGATCCAGCAGGAATGAAATCTATATAAAAATGAAGAAGACTCGTGTTGTTCGTGGGAAAAACATTTACATTAACACGACTAAAACCTCCGCTCTCTGCGGGTGCCATTATCATTTCGCTGCGCGGGACAGACAGGGGAAAACTACGCAAGCCTTTAGTGGATCTTTGAACAAAACCACTACCCATGTGATTTATGGCTAACAAGCTAAAAGCCGTGACATATCCCCTCCACCGGTTAGGGTTTAAAATTGACAGTGCGCGGAACAGTGCGGAGAAACGCTTGCTATTCGAGGATGCGGGTAATATGAAAATCACAACAAAAGGGGGAAACCACCAGATGCTACAGGAAAACCACAAAAAACTTCCCCTGCAAAATCATCATCAAACAGGGCAGCTTGGTGCAGATGGCGTAATGGCTGTTTGCACCAAACCCCCATTTACTACGCGCAACGTTGCAAACAAACGACCGCGGGAAAAATACTACTCCGTGGGCCAAAACGCCCGCACTAATAGTCATAATACGACCCCCCATCTACTATATATGCGGGTATCTAACAAGGTGAATAAAACGACCACAACCAAAGCCTAACCGTGGAAAACCTCATCAAATGCTCAAACGGAACGGGGAAAGGTAAGTACGAGCCTACCTGGCACTACAGCAAAACCGGCGCGGAGAGGCCTATCGAGCTTTACGGTTGAGACACCTGGATTGCGTGTACCAAAAACGAGGGACCGGGTGAACGTGAGCGAGCGACAGCAATGATTTTGACAGCTGGAACGGTGACAGTCGAAAAACGCGTAGAATAATAAGATAATCCAACAATCCCAACCCCATCTATATATAGTCGACATGCGTGGCGGGGAAAAGTCAAAAGCTCATACGTCGGAGACATTTGGATCTGAAGACGAAAGTGTATTTCTTTCTGCAACGGCGGAAGACCAAACCATAGCTCCACCCGCAACGGCGGAAATAACCGGGTGACAAATAACCGCGCGTTGGATATCTAACATCGAAACGAAAGCAAGAACACAGACACAACGACGGATACCAAAAGGATATCACACCCCACCAAATAAGACCCGAATTGGAAGAGAGGATGACTAAGGATCGGAAGGGTTATGCCTTTCGCAGCCGCAACAGCGAAAGAGTAAAGCATGCGACCTTACGCAACGTCGGAGTTGAAAACGATTAGTCAACCGAAAAAATAAAGCTTTTCTCAGCTGCAATGGCGGAAGCTCATGACTTACGAGATCGGAGAAACAACAAAGCGGGAATCGAAACATTAAAGCAATGATCGGGAGAGGAAGTAGATTGTCGTCCGTAACTACGGAAGAAGAAGTAATAAGAATTCCGATGCAAAAACCAAAAAGCAGTCGATGTGAGAACCGGCGTATCAGAGAAAAGTAACGAAGCCAAAACCGATTATCCATCCGCAACGACGAGGCTTCAACCAAACAAATTTCCGATTCGAACATTCAAAGGCAGCGTTAAAGCTTGATCAGACAATGGATTATTTCAAGTGCTAGAGGGAGAATCCAACAAGTGTTAAATCAATTCAAGTATTAGAAAATCATTCTGAGAAATCATTATTAGACCAACTCAAAGAAGAAAATCGAACTAATCCAAACAAAGGAGGGTCCTAAAATTTTCTGGAATTTTGGGAAATTGTTGCAGCTGCAACACATCCTAAAAAAGATGGGAAAATGGAATGAACCAACCAAGTCATTGAGGACATGTTAAGGATGTATGTCATGGAAACACCCACTAAGTGGGAAGACTATCTGCATTTGGCATAATTTGCATATAATAATGGATACTAGGCCTCTACCAAGATTAGTCCATTTGAAATATTGTATGGGAGTAAGTCTATTACCCCTATTAGTTTGGGTAACCCTATGGATCATTTGATGGTAGGTCCTGAAATGTTGCAAGATATGGAACAAATTGTTCGGGAGGTACAAAAGAATTTGAAGGTGGCACAGGATCGCTAAAAGAGTTATGCTCACTTGAAAAGACAACATAAAGAGATTTCAGTCGGAGACCATGTTTACCTCCGAGTCAAGCCCAAAAAGAGCTCCCTAAAACTAGGAAGCTGCACCAAATTAGCACCACGGTTCTATGGACCATTTCAAGTCTTGGAAAGAATTGGACCCATGGAATACAAGATGGATATTCTAGCACACTTAAGAATTCATAATGTTTTTCATATTTTGTTACTGAAGAAATATCTATATGATTCCACTCATATCATTGACTGGAATGTGGTACAGGTGGAACCAGAGGGTGAATTTCAGGTGGATCCTGTGCACATCCTAAACAGGAAAGAAATTGTGCTTCAAAACCAAGTCGTTGCTCGAGTTACGGTGCAATGGAAACAATTTATCTTGGAGGAGGCTACTTGGGAATTAGAATATGCCCTATTAAATAAGTACCCAAGTCTGTTTCCAGAAAGTATGGAAGATGATTGAGAACACTGTGGACAGTGCTACATTAAGGGGGAAAGGATGTAATATCCCCAAATTTTGTAATAATTTTGAAAGACTATTTTATTTTTGGTTTTGTTTGAATGTGATTGGTAGGCTTGGAATATTCCAATAGGTCATTGAAGGACAAATGTAACTGAAACATTCTTCCATAATAAAAATCTGAATGATAGGGACAACCATCTTGAATGAGAAAACTATGCATGCAAGAGTGGGGGATGTGAAGGGTCACTCTTAGGAAATTACACCATGAGTGGGAATGCCAGTATGGCGCTAGACTCACCCTGGGGAATCAGAGAGGTAGTGGAGCGGAAATTCTACGGTGGATTTGGTCATGAGCTACAAAAGACCTAGGCAAAAGAAAGAGGATAAATAAGAAAGCATATGTTAGGAGGAGGGACACCGCTCAATATGCTGGAACAAGAAATACTTGTTGTGTGAGCAATATATGTTAGGCAAGCTATTTCTCCCTGGAGAACTGGATTGAGTTTGACTGTCACCACTCTCGACATGCATAGTTTATATCGGGGGTGATTAAGGATGGAGATATTTGTGCCTAATATACGGTTTGGTGGAACATTGTTGTTCCCTTTTCATTACGGCTTATATTTCAATAGGTTCCAGTACTGAGTATTGTTCCTGTTATTTTTATTGAACTCTGGGTATGTTTTTTCATGTTTAATATGTGTTTAATGTCAATGACATGATGAAATAGTAGCTTAGATTTAATAACGCTTATAAATATTGATTCATACCCTGTTGCGGGATGTTGTCATCTTGTATTAGAGTAAATGACAACTAATATGGTGTAATAGTGCTTTGTAAGGAATTACCAATTTATTGCATGGCTTTCTTTGACTGATGAGCTTAGGGCAGGCCTATATATGTATATATGTATGATTTCCATGTTGCTGAAAGGATAAGATAATGCCTTAGGTTTGCTGATGAAAGTATGGTTGTAAAATGTGTGTGTGTGCTCATATAAGTATCCTCTGTTCTTTCTTCAGTTCTGCATTGTTTTGCTCAGAAGTGTACTATGCTTATGATGCCAAGCCTTGGTATACTATATTTAGATAGTCTAATGTGTGATTCAGTTGACTCCAACTTTATCCAAGACGCTAAGTTTAACCAACCCGGTCTATGGCCCTCTAACGCTCAAAGAAGGGCGGACTCAAGCCTGCGATGAACTATATTTCAGAAGTTTTCCGCATTCAGCCTCTGCTATTAACTCCCTTGCTTGTTGAACGTGTGAAATCCCTAAGGACCGTCAGATCTGGATCGACATTGGATCTCAAACACCATGCTACGGATTTAATAAGAATTTCACGAACACCAAGAGTTTATTAACACGTGCTAGTTGAATCAGCGAAATGACTCACAGTCGTTGATATTTCTTAGCCCAAATCCTGACTATTGAAGTAGGTGGCCCTTTTAAACCATCGCGCTTCGTGAGGTGACTTTCATACCTCCAATATTCTAGCACGATATCCAATGGGGAGGGACACGTCATTTGCACATTTTTCCTATCGCGCACAACTAACTTTTATTTGTCTATGCTAGTTCTTCTAGCGAAATCGTTTTCGGTCGTTGATCTCCTCCCAGACCTATCTCTGTCATTGATCATAAAGGTGCTTTGTCCACGAGCACTTCTGGTTTTTAGTGCTTATCTCGGGAGCTGCCTCATTCTATGAAATTATTCTCAACCATTGATTTGATAACCTTGACCATGGATCTATCAGAGATGTATTATCTTTACACTCTGTGATATTCACTAAAATTGATCAATGGAATGATCAATTTCCTCTGCAACTTGAAGCTCATCATTCCAACTCTGCGAAATGAGAAGTTATCTTCCAAGCAATCTTATACCATCGTTGATGCCCTGCTTTGGGTTTGGTCATTCTCATAGGAGAAGTACTCTTGGTCTATTGGGAATGGTTATGACTGCATAGGATGTACAGATCACTGAAGATGAAATGCACTAAATATCTTTCAATGACAGTAACTTGTGTTTGGTGATTTGGTTGCTCAACCAGTGTAGTACGGTTCCTTTAAATATTTACTAGGATAATGCTTGATATTGTTGTTAAAACTAGCCTAAGGAACCCCTGGTAGGGAAGCCAACGTGCTCTCTCGGGTTTGGCCTTCCCTGTTTAAGTGAATTCTTGTTTTATTCTCTAAATTCCTAAGGGGGGGGGGGGTAAAAACTGTGAAGGCGGGTTTGGCGGCTGAGATTATTAAGAATTGGCCACCACACACCTCCAAAACACCTAAGTCTGAGCTGCTTTAAGTAACTCAAAATGGATTAAAGCCGGGAGTCCTGGGAGGTTTGGAGTTTTTCCTTAGCCGTGCCAAGGATTCCCTGAGAAGATAGGAAAAAAACCTTGGGTCGGAAGGCCATGAACTACTAGAAAGTGAAGTCTTAAGAAGGTTAAAAATTCTGCGCTCCATGATATGCACAGGGTAAACTGAAAAGTGGGAAAGGAAGTTAATTCTTGAAGAGTGTTAAGATTTCTGCGATCCATAGAGTGGAAAGAGGAAAGCGGAAGGAAAAGTGAAGTCGTGAAAATGTTAATATTTTCATGATCCGTGATCTGCACAGCAAAAAGAGAAGTGAAGTAGTGAAAAGGTTAATATTTTCACGATCCGCGATCCACACAATGAAAAGTGGAAAGAAAAGGTGAAGTCGTGAGAAGGTTAATATTTCCTTGATTCGTGATCTGCACAGCGAAAGGCAGAAAGCGGAAAGGAAAAGCGAATTCCTAAGAATGTTAAGACTTTTGCGACCCGTGATCCACACAACATAAAATAGAAAGAGGAAAGAAAGTTTAAGGGGTAAAGGATTTAGTATTTTCCGTGATCCGCATAGCAAAAGGCAAAAAGCAGGAAGGATAAAGGTTAAGTTTCTAAACAACAAGCTTTCTGGGAACCGTGATCTGCATGGTGGAATGTGGAAATCAGAAAGGAGGGGATAAAGGACCATGTTGCATGATAAGCTTCTGATTCCCGCAGTCCGTAGAAAAAGGCATAAAGGAGAAATGTGAAAGGTAGATTTATGGATGAATAATTTCGATGGATGTTAGGCTTCCCATTCCGAATACTGCATTAGAAGGAGGAAGGGCGAAATGGGGGAAGCAAAAGTTGAAAAGGTCGGTTTCAGAGCGGAAACAAAATTTCTGGGTATAAAAGTGAATTTTAAAACGAAGTCACTGTTGGTTATATTTAAAAGCTTAAGGTTGAATGTTTGTAAAGGTTATAGCCAAAATTCATGTGAAAGAAATTATACTTTAAAAACAAAAATTATGCATTTTCGACAGGTTATTTGGGTATATTACAATGCAATTACTAGAGTTATGTTGATATTTTATTTCAGTGTATCGAAGGTTTTTTTTCCTTTCCTTCCCACAGAAATACTTTGTTCATGCTTGTCAAAGTATGTAAAGGGGAAGCTATGAAAGAGAATTTCACAATGAACTTCCTCCAGTATTGGGCTGCTCCTAAAAAGCTTCTTACATATGTTACATTATTTGGCTTAGGAAATTTTACAATGACCTCCACTTTAGAGGAATCAATATTCAATTCACTACCCCCTACAATGTAACCTAGATAAACTAAAGATGTATTTCCAAACTCACATTTGGACATATTTAGGTACATTTTTTCTGTTACAAGTACATCCAATACTTATTTTACATGCTTGACATGCTCTTCCCAAGTTCTAATGAAAATCAAAATATCATCCAAGTAGACTATGACAAAGTCATTAATGAAGGGCATAAACACATCATTCGTCACCCTCATAAATGTTGCAGGTGCGTTACAAAGTTGAAATGGAATTACCATCCATTCATACAATCCCTGTTTAGTTTTGAAAGTAGTCCTCCAAATATCATTGTCATGAATACAGATTTGATGACAGCCACTTCGTAAATCTAACTTAGTGAAAAAGATTGCGTTCTTAAGATGATATAAAATATCATCAATTACATGAAGAGGATGCTTGTTCTTTATTGTGATTATGTTCAATACCCTGTAATCAACACACATACACCATGTACCATATTTATTTGGCACCAAAAAAATCAGTGACCCACATGGAGAGGAACTTTGCTGAATGGCCCCTCTCTCGATCAATTCCTGAACCTATTTCTTTATCTCTGCATTCTCAACTATCGAAGACCTTTACATACCAATATTAGGAAGAGGTGCATCCTGCTATAAATTAATTTCATGTTAAATTTCTCTTTTGGGAGGTAATCCTTTAAGTTCTTGAAACAAAATATCGTAATTAAATACCATTTTTATCAATTCCTTTTCAAGTTTTGGATCACAACCTTTAAAAGATTCAATTTGTTCAACATCTTTTGCTTTTACTATCATAAGAACAAACTTCTTACTTGCATCTACTAACCTCTTCATTTGATCTACAGAAACTCATGAAATATTAGTTTTCATATGATGTGCATGAACGATATATTCAATACCATCCTTATTGATTTGATACCTATTATCTTCCCTGTAAAATATAACTTTCCTATCATACAAATATGGACTACTTAACACAATACCACAAATATCCAATGGAACCACATCTAGATCTACCTCATCAACAAATCCAGAAGTAATGGAAAACCTAAGTCTACATTGTTTTTTAACTTGCAATTGTGCATTATCACATACCCATCCAAGTGGATATGGATTAGGGTGTAACATAGTTTCCATATGTAATTTCTTAATTATTTCTTATTAAATGAGGTTTGCTTGTGATCCACTATAAAAAAGAGTATCAATTTTTGTATGTTTAGTGATTACTCTAATATCAAATAACTCACTCATGTTTCTTTCATCGATGTCAAGTTCATTCCTTGAAACAGAACAAGAAGGATTTTTACCTTGAATGTTGGTAGAAACCACCTTAGTTTCATCCCCATAATTAGATCCCAAATCATGTTGGATTGTTGTTGCAGTAGTATTTTTGTATTCTCTATTCCAAAAATTCTTAGGCTTGATCTCCAAATGAAGTTTCCAACATTTGGAAGCATCGTGACTTTTTTCTAACAATGAGTACATGTAGGTTTTTCTCCTTCCTTCTTCATATTAGTTATGTGTTTACTTTTTCCCTTACCTTTAGACTTGTTTCCATCAGGTTTGAAAGGCTTCTTGGAAAATTTATCTTTGGTATTCTTCCCTTTTGTCTCTATATTGTTGTTGTAATTGTAACTTCAGAAGATATTCTGATTTATATTACTATGGTATATTGTTGTACCCCAATCAGAAATGTGTGTTCCTCCTTTCGGCATGTCATCATTGTGTATGCTTAGTGAGGTAAACCCTCCATTCTAAGTCGGGGAAATAGTCCCCAGGTTAAATAAAGGAAAATTTATTTATGTGTATTCTTAGGTAGGTCATCCCCAGAGGTAACCTGACCGACCTAGTAGTTGAGTCAACAACTCTACAGAAGAATATAAATAGGGAAGCACCCTCCTCATTTGACACACACTCACTTTCTCTCTCATGTGTGTATTAGGAGAGAGAGTAAGAGGACAGATAGAGAGATGTTTTAGACATATTTTTCTTGGGTTATTCTATCTTGTCATATTTTCTTTGTGACAGAACTATTCTGAGGGATTTTGTGGGGTTTCCTCCTCTATGGTTTCCCCAATGAAAATCTCTATGTCTTGTGTATCTTGTGTATCTTTGATGTATTGTTGTACCTGTTATTTTTTTAGATAAAGATAATAAGTAAATTAACTTAGAAAAACTAACATGGTATCAGAGACACTATCAAATAAGGCATTGTGCAACCAAAATAAAACTACAATGGAAGCTACTGGAAATTAGGCTTTCATGCTTGAAAAGCCTAGAAGACTAAATCTAGTCATCTTGTAACTTTTTCTATAACTCGATATTGGAGAAGGATTAGGAGTTGAAACATTTACAATAAAAATATGAGATCTTTTTGTACCTTGTGTGCACGTTTTAGCCACGGATTCGCTATACTTTAGGAGATATGATTCCTCCAAATCAGGGTTCCAACCTCCTCCAGAATACAGTCATAAACAGGTGACCTAGGGAGAATTGATATATCTCGGGCTAGGAAGGTCCAAATTAAATTTCAAAAGATGTTGTAGGTAGGGAGTGGAATTTATTTTTCATGATCCCCTTTTCAGATCCCTAATGTGAAACAGTGACACATGGCACTCTGTACAAGTTCTTTGTGCTGAATAGTCCTCAAAACAGTCACCTTGGGGAAAATTATCATAAGTCCCACTTGGAGAATCCAATTCTTCTATAACCTATGGGGTTTGAAACAAGACAAATCATGCTACCTTAGTACAAAGTATTAGACCTATAGGAGCATAAACTTCAAATATATAGAAGAATCAATACCAAAAAATTATGTAGAATAAATTGGAGAAACTAGGGATTCCTATTCCGGGAGCTTCCCACCATTTTTTTTAGAAAAGGAGTACATTGAATGACTCCCATTGAAGAGGTGCATACTTTTGTCCAATCAGGAGTTTGGATTCAAATTTTGGAAAATTACCGTTTCTCTAACAATCCCTAGATCATACATCTCCAAAACTAGGTCGGACACCTCAAATCGGTAAGATCTAAATCCTTTCTATTTCCATTTGAGGTACTCATTTCAAAATGAATCATCACACCCAACTTGATGATAAGCTTGGTGAAGCTAACAACTTCTGAACATGGAAGTATGGGACCTCCATGATCCTTGAAGAAAATGACTTGGCTCAATATGTCAGTAAGGAAGTTCTAAGAGCCCGAGGGAGATGAGGTTAAGGATATAACCAAGAGAATCATTACAGATTCTATTTCCCTCGTGTGTCATCCTTGAATAAACCAAAGGAATATTCTGATGCTTTGATGAGTTTGTTTGAAGGAAATAACATCAATCAGAAAATGACATTGAGGAACCAATTGAAGAATGTGAAGAAACAGAACTCAAAGACCATGTAGTCCTACTTCGCAAGTGTTTCTCAATTCAAGGAAGAACTTGAAGCAGTTGAATAACAAGAATATTTTTTTATGACGACCTTGAAGGCCTCCCAAAATAATGGGATTCATTCATTCAAGGAATATGTACCAAAAGAAAATTGATTACCTTCAACAGACTCTGGGAAGAGTGCGCACAAGAAGAAGCTCGACTCATAACAAGAGAAGAGAAGATGGAAGAAATTGAAGATCAATCTCTCACGATTCAAAGAAGAAAGAGAATATTCTTCAAGCAATGAGGAATATGTACTTTAATCCAGAAGGGTTAAACTCATGTAGAACCTCTTATCCATCTCAACATTTGGATAAGAAAGGATGTAGTTGTGAATGAAGAAGATGATGAAGTAGAAGAATCCAGTTATTCTTGCAATGACATAAAGATAAATAAGGAGTATACCCACCAAAAAAATAAAGATAAGTGTTCAATTGTCATTTCATGATATTGTTTGGTTGTGCACTTGTTTATATTCAGTCAATGTATTATGCATGTTTGAGTGTTTGCATTTATACTATTGAATTGCACATCATGGGTAAGAAGTCAATGATGTTGTACAACATTCCATTTCTACTTATCTAGATTGAAACCTATTTTTTGACATATTGGGAGTACTACAAACTCTTAATAAAATTGGGGTAGAAGGCATCTAGAAGTTACCATATATGTATGGGATGTGGATGAATGTTGTAGTATTGAATGAGATAGTTGCATGACTGTGTGACATATATCTTGATACATTATATTGATATGTTTTCAAAATAATGAAATGTTTCTAATCATGCAAATGGACTTGACTTGTAGATCATTTCAAAGAACAAGTAACGACAACTCAAAAGAGGAACCTAAAGCTCCTTGGGTCAGCGACACCATGGAGAAAGAAAGATATTCATAAGAATACAAAGAGAATGGTAGATCTACCTAGATAAATGAAGACCATCTTGGGCACAAGAGATCATCCAAGATAAAGAAACATACAACGAAACTTCCAAATAAATTAAGAGGCCTCGAACACACTCCAGTTATGTGGCATTGTTGACTGACATCATTGATGCATATCCATCTAGCTATGAAGAAGTAGCCAAGGGGAATTTAAAGAAGCCTATTATTAAAGAGTACCAGCAGATCATGGGGAATGATGTCTACGATGCCGTCTGTAGTGTCTTCCATATGGATCTACCAGATCTAGCATGTAGTAGATGGCAACATCGAGGGATAGAAGGTAAGATTCGTAGCACGCATCTTCTCACAAAAAGAAGGCATAGACTACTAGGAGACATTTGCACCAGTTGTGAGGACACTTCCACTAGATCCATACGTGCATGTATGTGATGGGAAATGCACCAGCTGGATATCAAGACAACATTCTTGAATGGTGTAGTCAAGGAGGTACTGTGCATACAACAACCACTAGGAGTCAAGGAACATGACAGGAAGACTCATGTGTGCAAATTAAAGAAGGTTTTGTACGAGCTCGGAAGGAACCCATGGGAGAGTACATATAGTTACATGAGGTGCTTGAAGATCACCTAGAATGATGAATATATTAACCTTTGATACAAGGTTGAAGATGAAATCCTATAGAGGATGACAAGATCACCCATGGGTGTAAGATGAACTTTTTAACAAAGTTCAAGATAGTGGATCTTGGTATCCAGTGACCTTAGATGGATACATAGAATATCAGTAGTAGAGGAAGCTACCTATAACTCCAGTACATAATACTTCAATGCATAGAAGTAGAGGGAGAATGATGCTCCACTTCAGAGGGAGTGACTGCAAAAGATCCTCAAGTTCGACATGGTACAGCAGGATGGGAAGCTTACTGATGGGCCTAGGATTTACTGAGAGAAAAGTGGGTTCCAACATTTACTTCAAGGTTGAAGGCATAATACCATTGATGATCATGTTATATGTTGATGAACTATTCCTCACATGAGAGGAAAACTCATTGGAGATGCAAGGATGAGACTTTCCAGTAAGTTTGAGATGAAATACCTAGGGATGATGCACTACTTCTTAGGTATGGAAGTGTGGTAGAATGTAGATGGGATTTTCCTTGGTCAAGGAAAGTATGCAGTGAATATTCTGAAGAAATTTAGAATGTTGGACCGCAATGTGATAGCCACACCTATGGAATCAAAATTGAATCTTCTATGTGATGCTTCATCAGAGTTCGTTGATTCCATGATGTATCATCAGATGATTGGATCATTGATGTATCTGATGAATACGATACTAGAAATATGCTTTGATGTGAACACCATGAGCCAGTTCCTAATGGATCTAATACATTTTCACCTGGTTGCTGCAAAGCATGTAGTGATGTACCTGAAGGGTACAGTTGAGTATGGGCTCAAGTATGATACGAATCAGAATACTAACCTACACGATTATGTTGATTCAGGTTGGGTAGGCCGCGCCAATGAGAGGGAGAGCACCTTGGGTTTCTTCTTCTGTCTGATATGTAGTATGATCTACTGGTTTGGTAGGATATAGTCATGCATGGCGTTGAGTACAACCGAGGTAGAATATGTTTCCACTTCTTCATCTATTTGTGAGGTAGTGTATTTTTTGAAAGCTACTATATGATTTGATTAATCTGACTTGAATTTTTCTATGATGCAAAGAAGAGTAGTGAAGCTCTAGTATGTCATCCAGATCTAGGCCCCTCGAAAGAGGGAGTGATAAATTCTAGCATAGTTGGAGACACAAGTTATCTGAGTGTAAAATTCCTGGAGAAGGTCGCAGGTTGCTCGGAGGTAATTAGTCTTGTAGGTATTCCTTAGATGTAATAAGTCTCGACGAAGCTCATAATTTATCCTTCGACATAATCAGTCCTGATGTGATTCTATGCTAGAAATACAAAGTGTGAAGTTCAATTACTTCAGAAAAAGACTTGGATTGATCTACAACGAGACCTATCGAAAGAAGGAGTGATGAGTTCTATCATAGTTGGAGAGACAGGTTGTCTGAGTGTAAAATCCTGGTGAAGATCGTAGGTTCTTCAGAAATAATCAGTCTTGTAGTTTGTCCTCAGATGTAATCAATCCTGCTGAAGATTGTAGGTTATCCTTGGATTTAATCAGTCCTTATATGTTTCTATGCTAGAAAGAGCGAGAGACTAGAAGATGTAGATGCATGATTTCTCACATGGGAAATGAGACAAGTTGTCCGAGAAGAAAATACCCTGGTGTAGTAGGTTGCTCAGACATAATCAGTCTTGTAGGTTTTCTAAGTGTAAATATGAGACCTAGCATGAAACACAGGTTACTCAAACATAATCAGTCCTAAGACATGTTATTTGAATGTAAATATGAGCCATGGTGTGGTACACATGTTATTCAAATGTAATAATTCATGTGGGTTGTCCAAGTGTAAAAAGAGACCTGGCTTGGTACGCAGGTTACTCGGATATAATACGCCTCGAAGGTTGTCTGAGAGGAAAAGATCCTGGACACATGTTGTTTAGATGTAATAAGTCCTTGAGGTTGTCCCGGAACATAAAAAACCTGGTGTAGCAGGTTGTTCGATTGTAATCATCCCTTACATATGTATCTATATATGTGTGTGTTCCCATTTTAGAGATGATAAGGTCACGAAGCACATGAGGTGGACCTAGGGGGTTTTCCTTTACTGGTAGAATGTAGGTTGACCGTGGAGAGATATAATTCACTGAGTGTGCTCCTAGAATGTTCTCACATAGTGGTAGATGTAGGATTGTCTTGGTGACATCTACATCTAGGTTGTGCTTTGTGTGTTTTGTTTTGTGCAATACAAAAGAGATGATCTGGATATGAAAAGATAAAGGTAGGAAACACAGGTCATTGTGGTGGTAATGTAAAGAAGGTTTTGGACTGTACCTACGCAATGAAGACGAGATGATGGTAGGAGACGTGGGTTATTGTAGTCACAATGTAAATAATGGTCCTGGTCTATACCTATGCAATGACTTGTTCATGGATATCATGAAGACCTGGATGAGTTCTAGGCCTACATCGAGCTAGAAAAAGGGTTGGATATGTATAAAATTACTATGATGGAAAGATGCGACAGATTGGATAAGATGAGTACAATGGAAACAACAGCAATGATGACCCAGTGATGATGACCAGATGTGTTGATGACTGTGGTGAGATAATACATTCCTAGTGAAGAGGGAGTGTTGTTGTAATTGTAACTTTTGAAGATATTTTGATGCATATTACTATTGTATACTTTTGTACCCCCATTAGATATATGTGCCTCTCCTTTTGTGATGTCATCATTGTGTATGGTCACTAAGGTAAACCCTCTGTTGTAAGTCGGAGAAATAGTCCCCAAGTGAACTAAAGGAAAATGTATTTATGTGTATTCTTAGGTAGGTCATCCCCATAGGTAACCTAGACGATCGAGTAGTTGATGTAACAACTCTCTGGAAGAATATAAATAGGGAGGCTCCCTCCTCATTTGACACACACTCACCTTCTCTCTCATGTGTGCCATAGGAGAGAGAGGAATAGGAGGGACAGAGAGTTGTTTCAACCATATTTTTCATGGGTTATTCTATCTTATCATCATGTCTTTGTGACATAACTATTCCAAGGAAGTTTGCGGGGTTTTCTCCTTTATGGTTTCCCCGATGAAAATATTTGTTTCTTATGTATCTTGTGTACCTTTAATGTATTGTTATGATTTTTATTCTTTTAGATAAATATCCTAAGTAAATTAACTTAGAAAAACTAACATATATGAGTTTCTTGAACACATACCTCATCAAGGTTAGTAGGATAAAACATTAATATCATATGACTTAAATAACTATGCAATCCTCCTATATATTTGAGAATAGTTTCTTGGGTGTAGAGAGGTGAACCAAGCACCAATTCTCTTTTCTTGAATTCTTGTGTGTAATCTTGCACACTTTGTCTCTTACCTTGCCTCAGATTTTGATATTCCATCATAGCTTGTTGCATGTACCCTAATGGATAAAACTGATTTTTTTAAGTTGATGTGAACTCATACCAAGAGGAGATGATTTTACCTTTTGTGGCCAAATCCTCTTCATTTATTTTCTCCCACCGGATGAGAGAAGCCCCTCACAAGTCACACAAATAATTGAACAAATTCCCTGGATCAAAGGAGGAGTGATCAATTTTATGGAACAAAGTCACACAAATAATTGAACAAATTCATGCTAAAATGATATGCTTCTCTTACTCTTTATTTAGGAGAAGCGTGATCATGTTTCATGCTTACAATTGAATTGAAGGCCTCTATTTAAACACATACAACATGAGAAACCTAGACTCTCTAATGGATGCATGCTAGACTCTAACTTGTATAATTGAACTTCTAATTTTGCATGCCAGAAGTAATTATTTTTTTCTAAGAGTGAGGAAGTATATTAGTTGGTATACAAGTGGATAAAACAACCTTAAATAGGTTGAGTGTAAATATTAAAGAGGTTGGCCTTAGAGTAAGAAAATTTAAATAAAATAAGAAATCCATGTTCAAAGGTGACTCAACACCTCATGAGAAAAAAGAGATCCAACTTATTTTCAGCCACATTAAGGCCATATTCTATTTCTTGAGTGAGGTGTTTTATTAAATGGGACAAGACCTTGCTAAAGGTAATATTTAAATAGATATATAGTTTACCACTTGTGTGTTTGAAGTAAATTTATCACGTTCCAATCCATCAATCCAACAAACAAAGGGCCATATTTATAAATTTGAGGCTTCTAGATTTCATCCCATGGGTATATTATGAATTCACAAGAAATAAAATGTGTATGCAAATGAATAAATGGAAAACAAAATGGAAATAAACTCTATACAGACACACACACACAATTCCTATACAATCATATTATTCACAAACATAAAATAACATCCAAATACAAGAGAATACTTATATTTAAACAAAGAATATCCCAACAATTCGTTGTGTAAGTGTTATAGGAGTTTTCACTCAATGTGGACAAAGACTAAAGTCCCTAGTTTGAATTACTTGGATATAGAACAAAATGAGACAAATTGTACAAACCTTCACCTAGGTCAATTAAATATTAACAGGGAATGAGTATGTGAAGAACTCACCTTTTATATAAAGGTTGTCCTTGTGATCCTAAAGCATTCACAATTTGGCTTAACTTACAAATTAACCATATATAGATCAAGACAAGGAAAAAACAAATGATATAGAAATAGTATAATTGACATATGTAAGTGACCAAGGAATATCGCAATACATGATTATGAACATCATATGTATGGGAAGGAAAATACAAGTGTATTAAGAATAACAAAGAAAAAGTGCAACCGTTCAAGCCTTGCTGTTATAACCTCTTCCCAATGGGCTATTCTTACTCCAACAAGTCACCTTCACCTTGAGAGTCTTAGGGTATAGAGAAATTCCTTGAGCATTTACCTTGTTGTGATCACTCTCTCCTCATCCATGGACCAATGATTGATTTATAGGACAATGGAGATAAGGGAGGGGTGAGAATATTAGGGAAGGTGGGTAGGATGTGATCCCAATATGTAAGGAATATGAATTAGATCCATAGGAAATAAAATGGAAAGGATATCCCAATGGATTTCTCCTTGGAACCTTCTCGAATACTTGAATTCTTTCTAGTATAGAGGTCAACGCACTTTGAACGTAGAGCAAGGTGCGTCAAAATGGATAGACGCATTTTTTTGTATAGATAAGGTGCATTGATGGTACACTTTGGAAGTGCATAAAAGTGCATATAAGTAAATAGAAATAGGTTTCTAAGGGATCAATATGTGTCTATGTTGAAAAGTTAGGCAATTTGCAGGGAAAGGGAACAAAGGATCATCCATCATGAAAATGTCTTCAAAGATTGTGGCAACATGAGGCTACAAGGTTCTGATACTGACCAAAATTCCATGGAATAGAATGCCCCCAAAGTACGACACTAGAGGAATAGGATAATTGATGTAATTTGATATGGCTATCGGAAAGAGTAATGAATGGTCAGAGAACTTACAACAACCATCAAGGACTTTGCAACACAATTTCTGACAACTATGAACCAAACATCTCAAAGACTGAAGGCTTGAATGTCGAATAATAGAATGTAGATCCATGCGAGTTTTGGAGGTGGATACGACCACTGAACATACAAACATTGATCCATATCATTAATACAAATGTAAATCGTATGCACGAGATCATATACAATGGATATATGAAACTAGACATAACATAGCCACCGAGCAATACAATGTGGATCTATGTGACGTAATACCCTTATGATATCCACATGGGGAATGACTCAAGGAATGTCCATCACAACTTGGGTATGAGACACAAAAATGAAATTCCCCATGGTATTCAAACCAAATTTGAAACTGATACGACCTAGCCATGTGAATAAAGGAGTTGAGGTCAAACATGGTAGGATCCACTTGATTATAGACCAATGAGATAATTCATTAACAAGTGCAAGGGAAATCATCGATAAAGATAATGACTCCCAAGGAATCATTGTACATTCTAACAAATGTGAATGGATGACGTGAAGTCGAGCATTCTTAGAATGATTCGATCATAGGTCAATAAAGTAAACCCACTATCAAAAGCAAAAAGACCTGCCTTTGAGGCATGTAAGCTTCAACGTACTAGGTGGTATCTAAGTATAATCCTTGGATAATCTGTTGATGTCAACAGGGATAGACTCGTCGAAGGAGTGAATTGATGTGTCCCACTTCATTGATATGAAACCGATACATATGAAGATTATTTTTGATAATAGAAAAAATGAGTCTAGACTAACACAATGTGCATAAGTGAATGGCGTTGAGAGGATGGTTCAGGGAAAAATAACATGTCAGAGTACTTGATGACTACAAACTTTGAGTCAAATTGAAGAGTACCCTTGAAAACTTCATGACACAACATAAGACCTGGTAGCATTGACACATAGAGACGAAGGTTAAGACATATTGGAATATAATCAAGGCATTCTTTGGATGACCCAAAGGAGTAGAGAGACTCATGGATTTGACACGATTCAGAGAAAATATGAATACCCAACTGTTCAAATGAAATACAAACAAGTGTCATGTTCAAGGGGTGACAACAAACTACCATATATAAGAATCCAACCATATTTCCCTTCCCTTGTTTCCCTGTCATGATTGATGAGCACCTCTTTGTTTATTAATGAGATTGAAGAAGACACCAAATGCTGGGTATAAATCGTATTTACGACGAGTCCAATCTCAAATGTTTTATGAACCTAAGAAAGGAGGGGTTTGGTAAACTTGATGGTTTTTCATGTTTAGAGAGTCTGAAAAAAAATAAAGAAAAATCCAGGATGGAATTTTCCATAGGTTTAGTCCCCAAGACCTGAAAAAGTATAAAATATTACCTAAGATAAATCTATTAGATAATGGCTTACTAAGGTATTCATTTTTCATAGCTAGTCTGTTAGGTTTGAAAAAGGGTTAAACTATCACCGGACATATGATCCTTTGATAACAAGCATAAGGATTAAGAGATTTATCGAGCATGAAGGAAATCATGATCACTCACGTTGTTCCCTTGATTCACAAGTATGGGGAAGCAAACAATAAACTTGATACTATTTTATTAGGGTTTTAATGAGCACTAGAATGGTGTAATAAGTGATCAAAATATTTTTCATGTTTAAACCATAGCACAAAAAAGTAAAAATTCAGCTCAAACCACTTTTTATGTTTTAAACCAGAGCACGATAAAGTGAAAAGTAAGATGGACACCATCTTACTATTTTTAATGAGCTTGAAGAATGCTTGGAATAATACTCAGATCATATGATTCATTTTTTAACGAGATTGCAACACAAAATGGACTATGTTCAGGACGTTATTTCATGGTTTAGCAAGCTCAAAACCGAAAAGAAAGTATGCTTGACATGAGTCCCATTGATGGGATTTTCCCAAAATGATGTCTAGTGGTTGATAGTTTCCCCCAGTAAAGTTGCTAAGTGGCTTAACTCCAACATAATATAAACAGGTTGGATACATGCAACCCAAGGTTTGTTTCATCTGCCTATTCTTTTCTTCACCCAACTAAACTCTTGGTTACCATTAGAAAAATGTTCACGAGAGATGCAGAAAGAACGAGGACCAAATAATGATGACAGATCAAATGAAGGTTCAAATATAGGGTCGAGTAAAAGAATTGAATCAATGGGAGAGGGTTATGCTTCATTTTTACACAAGCTTGAAATAGAAAACAAACATGTTTATAGACACCTGTTTCATTTTTTAACGAGCTTGACGTACAACGAGAACTACGCTCATAGACACCTATTTCATTTTTACACAAGATTGAAACAAAAAATAACTATGCTTGAGGTATCCCGTTTCATTTTTTAATGAGATTGAAAGGGAATGAAACTATGCTTAATGTTGTTTTTATTTTTTAACGAGCTTTAAACCACAAAAAAACTATGCTCGATAATGGTTTCATTTTTACACAAACTTGAAACCAAAAGTAAACTATCCTTGAGATTTGTTTTTAGCTAACATGATGTTTAGAGGTTGGTAGCATACCCATATAATGAACCCATTTTGTTAGCACCAAGGAGCAACCAATGACCTATCAAACGAGATGGATCCTAGTGGAAATAAGTTAATTAATTAATAAGGGGGATAACATTGGCCAAGTACTCTAGGAAATTAAATCAAGTAATTAATATGGGCTATATTTTTTTCGTTAAATTAAATTGAAGAGGCTAATTAATATTTTTTAATATTTAATTGTATTAAATTAAATGAGTTGGACATGCTAAAAGAGGCCATGAGGGTGCATAAGGAAAGAGGGCTAGCGCTATGAGTTATCACTCAAAAGAGGAAACTAGAGGAAAGCAACATAAAGAAAGGTGGCAACAAAAATAAGGAAACCAGAAAAAACATGCACAAAAGAAATCGGTGAGAAAAAGCATGTACAATAAGGGAAACTACAGGAAATGTTTTGCTAGGTTTTCTTCCTTGTGAGGGTTTCCCTGGATAAATCTCTGTGTTCTTTTATGTGGTTATGCTTGTGTATCTTTCAATGATCTTTTTTCATATGGTTATGATGTTGTGTTGCTAAATGTTATTATATCTTTTATAACCATTAAAAATGTAACATGGTATCAGAGAAACCCTGAAAGAAGTCTTTGTGCAGTCGAAACACTACTACAACTACAACTAATGAAGATTAGGTTTTCATGCTTGAAAACCCTAGAAGACAAAAACTAATCATGTTGGTACTTCGCTATAACTCGAGATTGGAGAAGTATCAGGAGCGGAAATTTTGACATGTCGAATATGAAGTCATCTTGTACCCTTTTTAAAATTTTAAGCCTTGGATTCACTATAATATAGGAGATATGACTCCTCCAACTTAAGGTTCCATCCTCTCCTAGAATTCATCCTTAAACAGGTGAACTAGGGAGAATTGCTATATCTCAAGATAGGAAGGTCCAAATGAAATTTCGCAAGATGTTGTAGATAGGGAATGGAATTTAGTTTTTGAGGTAAAATTTTCATACCCCGAAGGTGAAACAGGGACATGTGAAATCCCCAAAAAATTTGCCATTATGAAGTTGTTATCTGAGTTATATGATGAATCATCAGAGTTAGTAGATGCGATCAGTACATACTGATTATTGGGTCGTTGATGTATCTGACGAATACTAGGCTAGATGTATTCC
>LPNX011160165.1:22722-51539 GCA_001517045.1 Pseudotsuga menziesii | reverse complement strand
TTTCAAATTTAAAGCAATTTCATTGGCTAACACATGATGACATGGAATTTGAATAAAAGTTAAAAGGCCCATTTTGAGTTGAAATTTCCTCTAATGTTTGTTGTGAACACCCTGAGTCAGTATCTAGTTAAACCTAGACGGGTGCACCTGATAGCTGCAAAGCATGTGATGAGGTACCTAAAGGGTATGATAGACTTTGGACTATACTATGATAGAGATCATGACTAGAGATTGTATGTATATATGGATTCATATTGGGAAGGAAGTTCTACAGACAGAAAGGGCACCTCAAGTGGATGTTATTGTCTGGGATCCGCCATGATCTCATGGTTTAGTAAGAAACAATCCAATATTTATCTTAGCGTGGCTAAAGCATAGTACATAGCAACTTGATTCGCTATTTGAGAAGTCATATGTATTTGGAATCTCATGTCAGGTCTATTTGATCTGGAGTTGGATACCATAGTGATTCTATGTGACAACCATAGTTGTATAAAGATGATAGAAAATCCCGTGTTCTGTGATAAATCAAAGCACATAGAAATCTGATATTTTTACATAAGGTATATGGTACAGAAGGGATCTATAAAACTCCAGTCTGTGAGTACCAATGAGAAAGTTGTTGATGTATTGATGAAACCTCTGTCTCGAGTAAAGTTTGAATACTTCTGTGACAAGCTTGGTGTAGTTCGAAAAGACATTCCTCAAAAGGAGGAACAATGATGATGATACATATCCTTCCTTGTAAGGAGGAACAATGATGATGATATGGATCCTTCCTCACAATGAGGAAGAATGATGATGATATATATCCTTCCTCCTAAGGAGGAACATTGATGATGATGATGAAAGCTTTCCTCGTAGGGAGGAATAGTGATGATGGCGGCTAAAGATATTTCCTCGTAGGGAGGAACAATGATGATGATGTTGAATACTTTCCTCGTAGGGAGGAACAATGATGATGATGTTACAGACCTTCCTCACAAGGAGGAATGATGATGATATGGACCTTCCTTAGAAAGGAGGAGCATGTTGATGATATGGACTCTCCTCTGAAAGGGAAAGTGGCTCGATGATACCAACCTCCCTGGAAATGGGGATTGATGATGAGACTTTCATTAATGATGGGATGGAAATGATGTTCCAGTACAAAAGAGGAAAAGTGTGCATGCAGATGCTGATGAGGTCCAAAATTTTCTTATGGACAGAAGCATCCTGTATTGAGGATGGTTTTGTAGACAATAACACTCTTCTCTTGAGAGTGGTCCTAGCCCTTACCAACTAAGGATGGTTCTGCAGATGATACTCTCGCATGGAGAGTGATCCTACATTCACTTGTAGATGCTGTAGAAAATAACACTCACTTGAGAGTGGTCCTAGCTTTAACAAGCTGAGGATGGTCTATGATGAGCCCTGCACTTAGTTGTGGATGACAGGTCATGCATTTAGTTGCGAACACGATCTGCATTCATTTGCATATGATACTCTTGCATGGAGAGTATTCCTACATTCACTTGCAGATAATTCCGTAGAAAATAACACTCGCTTGGGAGTGGTCCTAGATTTAACAAGCTAAGGATGGTCTACGATGAGTCCTGCACTTAGTTGTAGATGACATGTATTTCATTCATTTGCAGATGAGATCAGCATTCAATTGCAAATAATACTCTTGCATAGAGAGTGTTCCTACATTCACTTGTAGATGTCGTAGAAAATAACACTCACTTGGGAATGGTCCTAGCTTTAATAGGTTGTGGATGGTCTATGATGAGTCCTGCATTCAGTTGCGAACGATATGTATTGCATCCATTTGTGGATGAGATCTACATTCACTTGTAGACAATGTGCTCATGCATTCATTTGCGGACGATCCAGCTGGTTGATAATATGGACCCTCATCATTAAGGGGGAGTAGGCTGATGAGGATTCCATCATCCTTGGACCTATGTCCAAAAGTGACAAGGATTTATCATCCCACAAAGAGATCATTTGTGATGCAGGTTATGATGCTGCTGACAATGTTATTGATCGAAATTACAAGCACAGATGTAGATATTGATCGAAAGATCAAGTATGATTGTAGATAATGATGAGGATTGAGTGATCGAGTGCTGCAAAGGATCGAGTGATCGAGTGCTACAAAGGATCGAGTGATCGAGTGTTGTAAAAGATCGAGTGATCAAGTGCTGCAAACGATCGCGTGATCGAGTGCTGCAAAGTATCTAGTGATCGAGTGCTGCAAAGGATCAAGTGATCGAGTGATGCAAGAAGATGAAGATCAAAGTGTTGATGCAAAGGATCAAGTGATCAAGTGTTGCAAGAAGATGAAGATCAAAGTAATGCTGCAAAGGATCAAGTTATCGAGTGCGGCAGAAGATGAAGACTCAGTGTTGTAGAAGATGATGTTCTAGTACTGAAGATATTGAATATGTTCTAGTAACTATTCCAGTTCCTGATGATTGTTGAAAAATTCCTATGACATATAAATGTATTACCTTGATACTGCTGAATATTCCCTCTCTCCTTGATCCTATAGTTTAATGATGTTTTTGTTAGTAGAATACCCTTCTCGTTAAGGGGGAGTGTTGAAATATTGTAACTTCAAAGAATATTCTAAATGTATTTTACTGATGTAACCTAAGGGAGATGTCTTATTCCTTTGCTAGGATATTACTATTGTACTTGGTCATGATAGAGTCTTGAGGTATAACCTCCATTGTAAGTCGAGTCAATAGTACCCTATTGAATATAATATAATATTGTTTTGTGTCTTCCTATGTGAAATCGGCCTAGTAAGATTGTTGGGGCCGACTTCTTAGGGTAAAAGTCAAGTGACAGAAAGAGTATAAATAGAGGAGTTGTGTTTCTCATTTGAACACACACACTCACTTGTGTATATCGCATAAGAGAGAGAGAGAGAGAGAGAGAGAGAGAGAGAGAGAGAGAGAGAGCAGCAAGGAGAAAGAGTAGTTGTTTTGGGGTTTTATCTTATACGTCTATATAGAGGAATTTTTGTTGGGTTTTCTTCCCCTTGAGGGTTTCCCAAGATAAATATGTGTCTATCTTGTGATTTGTGTTTCTTTTATTGATTCTACATATGCTATTGATGTGAAATTAGATTAAACGCTAATGATATTTAGCTACACATATGAAATCTTAACAATTGTTTACCTGTATCAAAATTCAATTTGAAAGAGCATAATGTATAGCTCCCGTTCTTGTAAATTATGAGGCAATGAAGGATGTTTAGTGTTTTATTTTTCTCAATGCAGAGATTATTTTCTCGTATCAAACTCAAAAAATAAGGTGATGTCAAGTTTCTACTATGGAATAATTTACTAGTTGACATAGAGTCTAAGTAAGCTCCTGGTAAATTACAATTTCAACATCATAGGCTAAGAATGGAACTCAAAAGATGCCCATTCTAAATTGAATTGAAGGTTTAAATGCCAATTTCAGCTCTCGAGTATACCCAACACCTACAAACTCTTTACAATGGCAATCAAACAAAATATGTAACAAAGAAACTGCCAAGAGCATGTCTTGATAGAAATACAAATTTCACTTACTTGAACATGGGAAAATAATTATAACCATTTGTTTTAGATGAAAAGAAGATTAAAATTGGTGATTTTCAAATTTTAGCACCAATGATCCTTCCAAAATTCCTACATATTTAAGGCCAACTTTACTTAACAAAGTATTATTCAAAATTATCAAGTGTTACACAATACATAAACATAACTAAAATACTTAATCATAGTTAATATATTTTTCCAAATAATTGAGTAATAAATCCTAGATGAGACTGTCCACATTTATTTCCAAAGTATTGCATCTAAGTCTAATACTCCCAACAACTTAGCCCTTATTGAAATAAAACTTGATGTAATACTATATATTAGTGAGCATCACCTCTTTCCTTTATGAAATCAGGCCAACTTATAATTACAAAATATCTTCTATATAATTAAAAAATTTAATTAATATTGTTAAATTTCTTTTATGTTCGTGGATGTCATAAAATAGATTAATTTATTTGAAAATTATAAAAAATTATTTAAAATGACAAAGTTTTGTTTATATAAATTGAAACAAAAATTTGATAAACTATTTTATAGTTTAAAAATATTATTTTTTAATAACATTTTATAATTAAAATTAAATTACTTTTAAAAAATATCGTATTTTTAAAAATACCCATATCAAAATGAGAAATGAGAAAGAACCACTCATCTCATAAATTTTATTAGTGAGTGATCGATTGCGGGGATCAAAACACTAAATGTATCCTCTTCATGATAATAATGTGAAAATTTCAAATCTCAATTTCTTTATATTACATGGAAAATGAGAAATAACGAGTCATCTCATAAATTTTATTAGTAAGTGATCGCTTGCCTGGGTCAAAACACTAAATGTCTCCTCTTCATAATAATAATGATGGTGTCAAATCTCATTCTCTTTATATTACATGGGTTGACACCTTTCAGCCGAGTGTCATCTTTTTTGGTATGTTTAGTATTTGTTATGATAATTAGTTTAATATTTAGTATTTGTTTAACAACAATCCATCTTTACAAAACTAAATAAGTAACTATATCTATCATTATTCACTCACCACTTAACTTGTGACTATATTAATATATTCTTAAAAATATAATATTTTTCATTTACTCGCCACTTAACTTGTGACTATATTAATATATTCTTAAAAATATAATATTTTTCATTTCATAAATACAAAAGTGAATTGGTTTCCATTATTTTTAAAATTAAAATTCAATAAAACTATCCTAACACTCTTTCTAATTAAATATTATAATATAAAACAATTCATCTTATTTTATTTCATTTTCAATAAAAAGTCAAAATAATGGCGTTATTATTTTTGTGGCGGCTGGTATCATACATTTATGTTAAATAATATTTTTATTTTAAATTATGATACTTAGCATTACAAACGTTGATTGATATAAAATTAATTTTAATAAATAACATTATAAAACATAAATATCTACCTAATGTAAAGAAAATTTCATATATTAATATTTTAAAATATTAAAAAATCAAATAAATTTCTAAAATTGCTAAACTTTAATTTCCTAATTTGTTTTATTTTTTTATGGCTATCAAAAACTTAGTTTCTCCTTCATATGTACCAAACTTCTTTAAAATACATTTAAAATTTGGCATCCTCGTAACTAAGTTATTATTTTTGTGGCGGCTGGTATCATATATTTATGTTAAATAATATTTTTATTTTAAATTATGATACTTAGCATTACAACGTTGATTGATATAAAATTCATTTTAATAAATAACATTATAAATCATAAATATCTACCTAAACGTAAAGAAAATTTCATATACTAATATTTTAAAATATTAAAAAATCAAATAAATTTCTAAAAATTGCTAAGCTTTAATTTTCTAATTTGTTTTATTTTTTTATGGCTAACAAAAACTTAGTTTCTCCATCATACGTACCAAACTTCTTTAAAATACATTTAAAATTTGGCATCCTCGTAACTAAGTTATTAATTTTAATTTAAAAATGTAAATATGCTAGAAATAAAACATACAAATAAATTTCTAAAAATATAACATATCAATAAAACATACAAATAAAATTCTAAAAATATAACATACCAAAAAAATATACAAATAAATTTCTAAAAATAACTAAACTTTAATTTCCTAATTTGTTTTTTTCCTTAATTTCTTAATTTACCTCGTTAGACGTTTTCTCTTAGAAGTTGAGTTTGACACCACTATAGCATCATCGTCCATTTATGCAATAAAATTCACTGCGTGTTACCCAAACATAAGGTTTTAAGGCGGGTTTTTATTTTCGTGTTCCTAAAGTTTTCTTCCCGGTGTGTTCTGAAAGTTTATTTCCTCGAAATATACATCCAAATCTTATGGACAATGCGAAGCTTCTTCTGTCGAAGCATAGCTATTCGAATGGAGTATTGTCGCAAGGCATGTCTTAGAGCTATCCAGGCGAAGCAGCTGCTCCCCCTCCATCTGTGGGCATGCAGGGGCAGGTGGGACAGTAGCCACCGCCGCAGCCAGGTCTCCACCAAAGTGGCGGGCAACAGGCCTTCCACCACCATCACATGCAGCAGCAACGACTCCACATGTTCTGGGCTTTCCAAATGCAAGAGGTCGAGCAGGTTAACGACTTTAAAAACAACTAGTCGCCCCTCGCTCGAATAAAGAAAATCATGAAGGCCGACGAGGATGTCTGCATGATATCGGCAGAGACCCTTGCTCTGTTCGCCAAGGCATGCGAGATCGAGCAGGTTAACGACTTTAAGAACCACTAGTAGCCCCTCGCTTGAATCAAGCAAATCATGAAGGCCGATGAGGATGTCCACATGATATTGGCAGAGGACCCCATTCTGTTCACCAAGGCCTACGGGATGTTCATTCTCGAGCTTACCCTATGCTCATGGAATCACGCCGAGGAAAACAAATAGAGAACGCTGCAAAAGAATGACATTGCGGTTGCCATTACCAGAACTGATATATTCGATTTCTTGGTGCACATTATGCCGAGGGACGAACTCAAGGAGGAGGGTTTGGGTTTAGGGTTGGTCAGAGGTGGCATTCCCCTCGAGGGTTCGTTCTATTACCCTTCTCCTTTGACGCCCCCCAATCGCCACATCAACAAGGAATGATTGGCTCCCCTTCTGTCATGATGTGCAAACTTGCTCCAATTCAAGTAGACCCATAGGTCATGTATATGTAGCAGCAGTAGGCACGCCCCTGTGGAATGCCACCTCATCATCACCAGCCCATGTAGCAGCATCCTCAACATCTTCATCCTCAACAGCAGCAACAAATGCTGGATGGACAAACTTACGGGAATCGGCATCAACAGCACCAGCACCACATCCCGGATGACCAGTCTTATGGGCAACATCAATTGACAAATGATCATTCTTATGGAACCCAAAAAATTTCTGTAGTAAGTCTCTTTTCCGAGCTCTTAGACAATTCTGTGGCTTAAATGCCATTGTATTTGCATATGGTGCCACAGGAAGTGGTAAAACATATACAATGCAGGTAGATGAATTAATGACATTAGGGTTTAGATTTTATAAACATTTATGAGCCAAAATAATTAAAAAAAAATTATTTTTAATGGTTTGAAATGTTGAAAAATGAAGGGGGAAAACTGGTGTTATTTATAAAGAGTTTCATGATGAGGTTTAGATCTTTATGATCATCTCGAGGTTGCTTATGCTATATTATCTGACTATTTTCAATGCAGTGCTCTGTTATGACATTGTTTTATAATATTGGGGTTTTTAATGATTTATGAGGGGAAAATCCTTGTTAAAAGAACATGATTTTCTGTGGCTGAGAGTTCATGGTTTATGCAGTGAAAATGTTTGGGAAATTAATGCTAGGTGCTTTTTGCTTCTTGTTGTCTTCTAATTGCACACCAGCAGCAGAAATCAATTGAAAGCTATCTCCTCACTTGAGAAAGTGGGAGAGGTGTGACCTTGGGGGCAAACACAAAGCTAGGTACTGTCACCTACTCCTAGCTCCTCTGTTTAGGCTAACTCCTAACGAAGCCAAGGGGGGTAGTCCCTAACAAAGAGTTTTCTATAGCTCAATGTTTAAGCTAATTTTTAGATGTTTTGGATGTGGATGGGTGTTGTTTAGGAGTTATTGTGATTTAAGATGATTAATGTGATGAATTGAGCACAAGACAAAGCAATCCATGTTGCTATCACCGAAATTAAAGATAGACAAATATTTGAGAAGTTCACAAAATTGATAAAGCATTCACAGATATGACTTATAATCAAAACATTCAATGAACAAATGGCCCAGATTATCAGCAGTGCGTAAAAGATAGGACCAATGCCTATGGAGTCAACTTATCAGAAATGCTTCGAATGTAATTATGATGTGAATCCCAAAATATGCCAGTGAATGTTAGGTTTTGTAAGTGCTCTTGGTAAGTTTTAAGAGTTTTTACTTGTGATCTTCGCTTATGGTAGATGGATGTCCTAACCGGAAATACCTTCAGTGGCTCCGTTCAAAGACATGACGGACTTGTCTGGGATCAAAGGTAAATGTTCAATAACTTAACTACCAGTGCCCAGATTGGGTAGCCCGGCGCCCACACTTGGAATTTGCCCACATGCCTCGGTATTTATTGAACAATGTCGGTGCGTTGGTTATGGGGAAAAGTTTTAGTTAAGTTCCTCTTGTGGGGTTTAGAGATCCAATGTCATTTTTGGGTATTCTGATCTAAGATTGGTCAGAGCATACTCCAGCAAGGAGGGAAGGGGGTTAATTAATTAAAGGGGTGTGGGTTGTGAATTTTATTAAGTTAATGAATTAAAACTCTCTGACAGAGAGCGCTCTTGACCTCGTCTTATGACCATGGTTCAAGAGACTTAGCTAATCTATATGAAGCTAATGCAGGGATTATGCAAATCTAAGATGCTCTCCGATAGAGAGTGCTCTTGACTTGTGTTTTTGCAAGTTCAAGAGTCTTACTTATGGATTATTAATTGATTAAACAAGCACAAGATGATATTAGTTGCTTAGACTCTTCGATAGAGAGCACTCTTGATCCACCTTATGGTGAGATTCAAGAGATTTAAGTAGTTGATTAACTTAGAAAGATAAACAATTAAACTGAATAATCAACTTAGCAATGATGAATTAACAATTAATGATCTAGGCATAAGATGTAATGAATGATGGAAATGAGCACTAATCAAAGCATACAGTACACAACACAAGCCTCCCCAAATGGGGTAGGAAGAGAGTGGGGACTTAAAAACCCCACTCAAACAAAGATCTTTTATTAAACTTTATACAATGTGCCTTAAGGGACCTGATCCTTGAAAGGACTTTTCAAATAAAGGTAAAATAACTCTACAAATATTGTAACCTGTAAAAAGGAGAGTGCCTTGTATTTTTATTTTTGAGATCTTTTATTAAACTTTGAAAAGGGAAAAGGGAAGAAGTTTGAAGAGAGTAAAAAGAACAAAAGGAAAGAGGGTCGAAACAATAGAAGATGAGAGAAGGAAGGCAAACACACTAAGCAAGAATCAAAACCAAAGAAAGGGGAGAATAGGGCAGCCAACTAAGAAGCTAAGGGATGAACAAAATTGAGGAAAATGGGGCAGCGAAAGAGGAAATAAGTGGCTGTCATAAAAAATGCAAAATGGGACAGCGAACAAAAAGTGGCCAAAAAGGCCAAAAACAAGGTTCAAGAGGGTCCAAAAATTATGGAAAAAAGAGGCAAAAAGGGGAAGAAAGCTAGGGCACACTAGGGCTGTCCAAAAAGAGAAAAAAGGGATGGTAAAAAAGGTACTAAGAGGGCAGCGATGAAGAAGAGGTAAAAGAAACAAAACAAAGCGACCGGAAGAAAATGGATTAAGAAGTGGGACAATGGGAAGTTTTTTGCAGCTTAATTCCTTAGTTTTTTGCAAGTTTTCCTGCTTAACCTGTCATGGAGAGAGAAAAAACCAGCGAGCTATTTACCCGCAAAATGATGGGTTAAACAATAGAATATACTACAAAAATACACCTAGCATTTGAGCAAAATATATGAACCTTTTGCTGCTTCAAATACCAACTAGATCTAAGAGAAAGAACACTTCCTAGATATAGAAATGGAAGCAAGTAGATGCAAAAGATTTACTTTATAGATCAAGATACTGCATGCAACATAAAGTAAAATAATGAGAAAATTTGACTTTAGGGTGAATGGAGAAGATGAACCACTTGGACCTTGAATCTCTGAAATCACTTTGGATCCCAATGGCATGTAGCTGCTAGGTACATATGCTTTGCTCCAAGAAGAGGAGATGCAACTTAGCTCCACCTCTTACTTGGTACAATGAAGTGATCTGCAAAACAATGTTATGCACTTGGCAACATGGGGGTTAAAACATGTATTATTTACTAATCAAATCTCAAAAGCATGAAATACAACTGAATAAAACAATGCTTTTTGAGGCTTTTGAAAGTAAATGAAATAAATAGGTAACTTGAAGCTACAAATACCTATTCCTACGTGCTTATAGAAGCCCTCTAAAGCATGTATTAATACCCACACATTATCAAAAGTAAATAAACTATAACAATTTCACCTCATTAGCAGGAACATATGCACCCAGGATCGACACAGCATGAGCCTCCAAAGCCTTTCTTTATTACAAAATATGTTGCATAAGAGCAACAAGCATTACAATATTTTACCAAATGTTCTTTACATCAATCATCCACCCTCAATAGAGCTGAAAGAGCCTCTATTTAACAAATGAGAGAGTGCTAAAACCCTAAAACCAAAAAACCAACCCTAACCAGCTTAGCCACCTAGAAACAAAGCCAAACCTAAAATGGAGGATCGGGAGTGAGGGGAGGCCTCCACCCAGGCAAGGCACCCCCACTCCAACTGAAAGCACTGAAATCAACCCTCAATCAAGCCCACACATGTGGAAGGAACAACCTACTGAGGAGGGGCGTGAACAGGTGAAGGAGTCTCCTGGATGTTGGTAAAACCACCTCCTTAGGTCTGGCTGGAGTTTGTGCTAGGTTTGGAAATCCCACTAATGCTGTAAGCTTCAGTCTTTACCTCGATCAAATCACCGGACGAATGAGAGCTCTCCATCTCATCTTTAGCTGGAGATGACATGTCTGCTAACTGATAATAAATTAATTGCTCTCTTAATGATGACTAAAGCTGAGTTATGATAACTCCAGTCATCATAAGTGCTCCATGAGATGTCATTTAGCCTTTTATTTCACTGAATTTGGATTAATTTGGAGATTTTTTATTTTCTCCAAAATAATCATTTTTTTAATAAAAAATCATTTTTATCCTCAAAATTGACTTTTTTGAGGAAAAAGGCATTATGTGTCTGATTGTTGATCTGAAAGTTGGTTCTGACTGGCTGGCTGATCAAGAATGAATTTTGGCTTAAGGTTAGAGCCTTCAATCACTGAATTCGGTGTCCGGATGACTTATTTACCATGAATAGGTTTTTTGCATTTAATTAATGGAAACATTAACCCAAAAAACTTCGGAAAAGTAATTAAAAATTAAAAAAAAAAAATTTCCCCGTGCGAAAAAGATTTTTTTGATTTTTTTTATGTGTCCAAATGACTTAGGACATGACCATGATCTATCTAAATAATGTCTAGTAGGATTATAACACTCACTTGGGCTCTAATAACCCCCCAAGGCCCAGAATTCAACATCGAGCATTCCAGCTTTGGAGGAAGAGGGAGAAAACCTCATCAATTATACTCGGCTGAAGGAAAAGCATAATTGTCAGGGGCAAAAAACTCCTTGGAATACCCTATTTGAGATTCTACGTCTTAGGAGACCAAACCACTCAAAAATATCCTACTAGCACATTTTATTACAAACCCCGTGGGGCCATGGTCAAAATTATTCAAATAAAAAAGTGACTAGCCAATATTGGCTAGACAAGCAGACAAATCAACTGATACACTGGAATCAGACTTTGGACAAGTCTGCCAACTGGCGGCTCCTCAGGTAACCCAACTATGGTACAAAAAAGTTGGTAACATCTGGCTCCAACTGTGGGATAGGTACTTGCTCGATCTATTGATCAAAAAGAGTGCCTGAGAATCCAGGAATCTCTGGTACCTACATGTAAACAGAAGTGTCTCAGTTCCATGTATATGATAAAAATATTCCATGATGAAATACCAAAAATTATTTTTTGATGTTTTCGAAATAAAGTATGTGGAAATAAACTTCTTTTTCGGCATATATAGAATGAAATATGATACAAATGCTAGTATAGAAAAGTAAAAGCTTTAATGCATCATTCTACAAAGTTATGATACAAAAGTAAAGTACATAGAAATACAACAAGGATGGGTTTAGAAAAGTCCTGTGATGACCCCTTGGTCATCTTGGAGGTTGTTTCGATAGAAAGGCTTCAAGTGTTGGCCATTCATGGGCAGGTTTAAAATTTCTCCGTCCATAGTGTTAAGGAAAAAAGAATTGGTGCCAGCCGTGTCACAGATGATAAACGGGCCTTTCCAAAGTCTTTCAAATTTCCCATGCTTTCCAGGATTCTCCCTTCTCTTATCCCATAAGAGAACAGTATCTCCAATTTGGAAAGCTCTCAGCCTGGCTGACTTATCAAAAGTGCCCTTCATACTTTCATGATGTCTGAGTGACTGATTAAGGGTAGCTCTTTGGGATTCATCCAATTCTATAAACTAGTTTATTCTCTACTCCATTTTTGCCTATTCTGTGCCATACTCACTTAGCATCCTGAAGATTGGAATCTGCATACTGACCGGAAGGGTGGCTGTGAGTCCATACACCAGCTCAAAAGGTGATTTACAAGTTGAGTTCTTCTTAGTGATTCTATCCGCCCATACAACATACTTAATTTTACTATCCCATGATCTCTTATTATCCCCCATAGTCTTCTTGAGGATTGACATTAAATTTTTTCTAGTGGACTCAGCAAGTCCATTGCCCTATGGGTAATAATCAGATGAGTGGGATAGGATAATGCCATACTTAAAGCATAAGTCATTCATTTTTTCGGAACTGAATGCTTTGGCATTATCGGTTGTTATTTTTAAGGGAGTCTTGAATCTGGTGACGATTCTTTCCTCAATGAAGTCTATAACAACCTTCTCAGTGGCAGTCTTAGTGGGTATAGCCTCTACCCACTTGGTGAAGTAATTGGTTGCTGTGAGAATCCAACAAAAACCATTGCTGGAGTTATCCTTGAATTTTCCAATAAATCAAGCCCCCACCGCTAAAAAGGGGCAAGGACAACAACCGGAGTAAGGGGAAGAGCTGCCAACTTCTGCTTCCCAGTGAACAGCTGACACTCTTGGCAACAATTCATATGCTTGTGAGCATCTGCAAAAATGGTTGGCAAATAGTAACCAACTCTCAAGATTTTGTGGGAAGTTGTATTTGCTGCATAGTGGCCTCCACAAAATCCTGAGTGAAACTCTGTTAATATCTTCTTAGAATCATGTTCGTCAATGCACCGAAGTATAATACCAATTGGTTCCTCCAACCCAGACCCTCTTGGGTAAGGCAATACCAAGTGGTCTTAAGTCTCAAATCCCTACGCTTGTGTCCTTTGAGGTGATCCGGGAAAGTGAGATGGAGGAGAAAGAAAATGATGTCTGAATACCAATGGTTGTCAAGGTTTTGAAGGGAAATTGACATGGTAGGCTACGGGATATAATTTTCTATAATCATCTCAATGGCTTCTTCGTTCTTTTGAGTAAGCATTCTTTCCAGGCATTGTCCCTTGATTAATTTAGTAGGTTTTATCTCAAGGTCATACTCTTGAATCTTGGATACCCATGTACCCTTTGTTCCTAAACAATCCTTTTGAGAAAGGATATCCTTGACTCCAGTGTGGGGAACATATCTGGTAACCTTGGAATACCCGATATAAGTCCTGAAATGTTTTAATGATTTGACTAAGGCATAAGCCTGCTTCTCCATAATGGTATACTTTATCTCGAAATTCTGTAAGGCTCTACTCATGAATGCTATGGGTTGCTTGAATCCTTCAAAGTTCTTTTGAAGCAACACACCCGCAATAATGTCTTCAGAAGCAAATGAAAAGATCATAAAATCCTTAGTGTAATCTGGGTAGTGATACAAAACCCTTATGGCAGCAACTAGTATGTTGAGTCGATAATTCTTTGCTTTTCAAGTTTTACAGCTTGAAGATCCTTTGTAATATAAATATTGTTAACTTCTTTAACTTTTCTTCCTTTAATCTCATTGATCTTGTAAGCTCCTAAAAGTCCATAAGTCTTAATCAGCCATCTAAACCTTCATAGTGCACATACATTATAATCTCCCTAAAGCCCTTTAAACACCTTTCCCTACAAGCCACTTTAATCCCCTTCGTATCTAAACATCGTACAAGTGTTCTAAGGACCATTGACTGGCCATTTTATTTTGGTGAAAAAATCAAAATAATGTTTGTTTCCACAAAAAAATGGCAATGTCTAGTTCTGTTCTAGATAGAGAAGAATTTAGCTTATTTTACTTATATTTATATGGTTTAACCTTGATAGGAAACTTAAAAGACATTATGCAAAGTCAGAATGTCAAATGTGCTATTGAAGTTTTCAAAAAAATCTTAATATATCTACCTGTGGCTAAATTCACCTGAACTTTCTTGCCCCAAGACCCTAGATCTTACCCTGCTGAGTCTCTTGGTATTCAACGTTTACCTAGAATACAATGGATTATTTATTTGAGCGTTTAGTGGCTCCACAGTTATATTCAAACTAGATCATGATACAAAAGGATCTATCAACTTTTAGCTGCAAAGAGATGTAAAGAGAAATAAACAACATAGAAGCTTATGCCACTACCGGCATTCTTGGGCTATTTAAAAGGATTTAGTAACAATGACTGCACCAAACATTGTATACTATGAAAGGAAATAAATTAACTTTACCAACATGGTTGGATGTACTTACCAGTATAAACGTGCTCATATTTTTTCATGGAATTGAAGGAATGGATCTCATATACAATGATTATTCTTGGAAGAAGGAATGGATCTCATTCAAATTCTCTTACTATTGTAGGTTCGTGTAAATTCAGTGGAGTAATTTCAAGAAGTGTTCAATTATGGTTTTTGCAGCGAAAAGTTAGTCACACTAGATTAATTGATGCGTCAAGACGTAGCCATGGAGTATTGATGATTTCTGTTTCTAGTGATGATGGGAACCCAAACATGCCTCTGGTGGGCAAACTCAATCTTATTGATCTTGTAGGTAATTTTTGTATTATTGATGTTAAAAGAGGTTTTCAATAAAACCTATCATTTTCTTTTCCCATGAACTGCACACCACTATAGCAGTGCATGTTACGCTTTTGGTATTAAAGCTTTTATTCACTAAAGTTCTCATTACTTGTAAATGCAATCCAATAATTATCATGCCAAAATCATTCAAATTTTATATATTACCTGGCCCTTTGTTGTTTGGCAAGCAATGAGGATAATAGAAGAACTAGTAATGAGGGCATTCGTCTGACAGAGAGCGTGAGAATTAACCAGTCACTCTTTGCACTATCAAATGTTATCCATGCATTGAATTCCAATGAGAGCCATGTGCCATATCGAGACAACAAATTGACCCGAATTCTGCAGGATTCACTAGGGGGAACAAGTCGTGCTCTAATGATTTCTTTCTTGGTCAGTACCCATCTTCTTTAAAAACTTAATATTTTCAGCACTAAAAATGAAAGCAGTTCTTTATTTTCGTGACTTCTCAAATTTTATGTTTGTGAAAATTTAAAGAAAACATCTATGTGGAAGTTGGGTCCAAATTGTCAACATTAGTGCTTTCTTCAGATTATTCAGTCATTATCTCTTAATATTTTTCCGATCCTAAACATATTCTTCCAGTAAATATATTTCTCATTTTATGGATTATAAATAGATTTTCATTCCTCTCTGCCTAAATTGAGTTAGAAATCTTAAACACTTTACCTCCCTTTGCTACTTTTTTTTCATAATATATATGTTTGATTACTTGATTCTGGGCGTTGCAGAATCCAATATCATACCAAGAAGCACTGCACACAGTCAGTCTTGCTGCTTGGTCGCAGCAGATAGTTAACCATGTTGCGATGGATGGAAAATGAGATACCCCCAGACCAAAAGTGGATATGAATGCAAGGCTCAATGCATGGCTTGATACAAAAGCTAAGAGCAATTGCAGGGCAGCAAAACCTGCTTCTCCATCTGCTGAAAGGTTGCTTTCTCCCTTGTCATCTAAACAAAATCCTAGTGGATCGATGTTAGCTACCACCAATAAGAACTTTTTCACACCCAAAGGACGGTAAGAAGCAATGGGTACTAAGTTAGGCCATATAATTTTTTGTTTTTGTGATGAGTTTCCAGATTTTCCTGTTTTTCTGAATTCTTAGATGGGTTTTAACATGTTCTCGGGAGCCTTCTTGGACCACCGGGTCACGTCAAAGTAACCTCGAGTGAGGTTAGTATTGAGGTTACAAAACGCAATGCCATTTGACTTTTTTGTATTGAATTATGAAAATAACTTTCCTTAATTGTTATTTTCTCTAAAATTTCTCTTATGATGTTAATATGGTTTGCAATGCAGGAAAGTCCCTAGCTAAACTCTTCAAAAGCTGGAGAACATGCTGATTCAGAAATAACAAGTTGCCAGGTTAAGCTTCTTTTTCTGCATATACAATCCCTTAACAACCCGTTCTTAATTGGTGTATGTACAAAACAAATCTATTTCTTTATGAATACCGCTTAATGCATAATAAACATAGTTAACCCGCAAAGGGCAGAATACAGAAGGTTTTTGAGACCGAGTTATGGGGGTGTTCCAGCATTATGATGTACAGGAATTGGTAGAAGGCAGTTTTGTCTGTTTTGTTTTTGGGTTGAAGCTGGCTTTTGGGTTTCTGTTTTGAAATGGCTCAGGATGAGGTGACCAAATATTCCCACAGTCGTGTGCACAACACCATTTCCCGGAAGGACTGCACGATTCTTTGCCGAGTTATTTCGGGGCTCCCAAAGCTTGGGAATGCCGAGGAAATCAAGATGGAGGTAGAGTTGATCTTGGAGGAGCAGCGGGAGGAAGTGATTTCTAGTGTTATAGATAGGAGAGAAGCGCCTGGGTGCCTTCACGGGTTGGGGAATCAAGCAGGGATGATTTTAAGGACCCATACTTATTTAAGAGTGTATAAATGTTGGTGAATATTACCAATTCTTAAAACGCCAAGTATAAAATGATTGGCGATATTTTTCAAAAAATATTTTAATTTCCAAGGATTTTCTATCATTTATATAATAATTTGGCGATTTCTTGGGTGAAAAAATTTTACCCCATCAAAATTGGGCGAACTAGGGCTTCAAAAAAAGGAAAATGAAGAATCTCTTTGGGAGAAAAACATGGAAAAATAACCCACTGGGATAAAATTCGCCCCTAAAATTATCCCTGGAATCAGGGCCTCAATTTAGTTGGAAGTTTAACTTTCTCTTCTGCTTCACCCCTCCACATAAAAAAACATGGCACAAATGACTACCTTTTAAACCTCTCACTTATATGCCTACTGAAGCCATGCATCATCTGGTTTTGAAATTAAAAAAAAAAAGATGTGTTAGTAGAAATATCAATATGGAAAGAATAGTAATATCATGAATACACAGGCAGTTTAGTAGTGGGCTAAGGAACCGTAGTGGATGAGATGCACATTTGAGGCCTGTCAATGGTTCGTTTTTTCATTACCTCAGTCCATTACTTTTTGTTGGGACATTGCAAGAGATTAATAAAGATGTTTTTATTTTCCAGAGTAACAGGTCTTGAGTTGGAAAAATGTGTATTATTGGTTCTCAGAACAATAGTCGAACAAATCCCCAGTAACATGCCCAGGTTTATCAGTCATTAGGGATAGCCAAGATTATTACATCAAGAACAGACTCCTCTGGTTTCCTACAGCCTTCATAAATAGTAACACAAGTACAGTGAAAAATACCAAAGGAGATGGAGGAATAGCCACCTAGCATGATGTTATAAAAGATGACATTACAGCGAGCAGAAGTGTGAAGGAATCATGAAAACCATTAAACTCAGCTTGGAAAAATGTGGGAATCAAGGCTAAGGTAAAGTAAGAAACACACTGAATAGTTTTTGCATTTACCTCAGCCCATTACTTTTTGTTGGAACATTGCAACATATTGGTAAATGGATTTTTTATCCAGAGGAATAGGCCTTGAGTTTGGAAAACCATGTGTTATTGGTTCTCACAACATTAACTGAACAAATCCCCTGCAACAGGCACATGCTTATCAGTCATTAGGTGTCAATTTAGGGATGGGAAAGCTTATCACATCAAGACCAGATTCCTATGGTTTTCTGCAGCCTTCCTAAAGCAATGACACACTTAAAAAAAACAATTCCAAAGGGAGGTGGAGGAATTACCACCTAGCTTGATTTTCTAAAAGCTGATATGATAGCGAGCAAAAGTGTGAAGAAATCATGAAAGTCATTAAACTTGGCTTAGCAAAATGTGGAAATCAAGGCAAGGGGTAGACAAGACGCACATCAAATAGTTTACTTGTTAACCAATGGTTCAATGACATATGCAAGGAAGCAAAAAGAAATACAAACACAAAACCATCAGTGATAACCTATAATCATATGAACAGGCGGTCAAGATCCAAAACTATAAATTCATGAAAGAAACGACAAGAAACCATACTGGTCATGGCAAAGAAGAAGCCAAAGGTGATTTGGGAAGAGTTACAAGTAATGAAACAACCATAAGAAAATGAGATCTTGGAGGCAGGCTGGTGTTGGAGGAGCAAAAACAATGAGCTCCAATGTTAATATGCATGTTTACTTTATGTATTAGAGTGACTCTGTAACATGTTAGTTATGCAGTATGATAATATTAATTAGTAATAATATTACTTAGGTGCTTAGATGACATAACCAAATTAAGTTTGTATACACTAGTACATGTGATCAATTTTGCCACGTTAGTTTTCCACGTTAGTTTTACTTTCGTGGAAAAACCCAGGGTAAATTATGCATTTTTACAATTTTTTTAAGAAGCCCCGACTTTCGTCGCTGTATCCACGCCAGACCGTCGCTATAGCGATGGCACCGTCTTTTGTTGACTTATAAAACGGTCAAGGTGTCGATACAGCGACGGCCAAGAGTTTAAGCGCGGTTATGTTTGATTTTTTTGTGAATTTTGTTCAGCGCACAGTTATGTTTGTTTTTTTTGGTGAATTTTGTATGCCATAACCGGCCATGGATGATCTTTCGAGCCCGAAACAACGTCTCTCATGGAGGAGTGACCAGGGGGTTTCCGTTGGAGTTGGTAGTTGAGAATTTTGTGACAAAGGAGGTTCCATTTAACCCTGATTTCTTGAAGCATATGTTCCCAAAGATTGAATGGAAGGCTCTCCACAATGTAGCAAAGAAGATGGATGAGAATGATCTACAGTACTCCGTTAGGGAAATACATTGATAATCAGCTGAATAATGTGTGGTTTCAAGCCGAAGAGATTTTTCCAGTGAATGGAACTCCAGAGGTCCGGGAACAGGTGTTTTGGATTCTCATTTCACAGTCCTATTATGAGCTTGCACAAAAAATAGAGGTATTTGTTTTGGGGGCCATGGACCCCAGTCAGATTAAGATGCCAGGTGCGTTGTGCTCTTCCCTACATGCTCTTGGCCATTTGGTATCAGATGCTACGATGAATGAGGATTGGTATTGACTTGGGCATAACAAAACCCGATTTGTGCCCAGCCAAATATCACTACACAATAAAAACCAGAGTCCTCGAGCTCAATTTCGCCATCCTCAGGCATAAAATCATTTGGGTATTCGAATATGTGTTTTTGGGATGGTAATTTTTTTATTATTGTTAACTGATTAGGGATGAGATTGAGTTCTCTGATTTTTTTCGGCTGAGAAAGAGGCTCTACCTGTATTCATCCCAAGAGGGTGAAAAACAAAGAATCAGACCCATTATACGAAGAATAATAACAGTCAGAGGACATAATTTCCAAGCTTCTTATAGATATTTCGATTCGCCACATGAGAAAATGGATAATTTGTAGGCTTTTATTTCTTCCCACAGGTTAGCTTGTTGGTTCCAGCTTCATAGAGCCCCAGGTCCCAGCATCCAGCATTTGATCAAACTTTAACCACTATGAGATCTAGATTCAAAATTTTGAACAGGTACTACCTCTAGAGTTTCTTTCTGCTTTAGTTCAAGTTTTAAAGCATAAAGTAGTGTTATTCTACTCTAAAACTGTAGAGAAGTCATTGTGATTTGAGTTTTAAATCCTAATTAGAGAATTTTTTTTTCTTTTGTTGAGGATGGGTGATTTCCTTCCTTTACCATTCCAATAAAAGGCTGTCAAAGAATCGCAACCCAGTCTAAATCCCAGCTCACAGAGCATCTTTGCTAAAAGTTAAAGGCATATGGGATCCACAAATATATCTATCGGTATAAAAGTTTCCATGAGCACCCATTCTAGGGTTTTGTTGAAGATCTGTGTGGAATGTGTCCTCAAGTAATCTATCGATACATATGTGAAAACTGGTTTTGTTTCTGCCATAGCGCACCTCAAGACCTGGGGTATACATCCTTGCTACAGATATAAGAAGGTATGCATAGGGATCTGTCAATGAGAATGGGCAGATTCACTACAGTGGACGAGAGCTATTGTTAATCACCTAGCATTCGAACAGAGGAGAGAGAGGGTTCGTGCGTGGGGTAACTCTCAATCCTGGTACCAATGTTTCCATACTTTCCAGCTCTACTGCTGATAACCCGACACTATCACAAACATGATCATCCATCCTGAACTGAAATCCTATCAATCCCCACGTTGGTGTATTAAGTCACAATAGCGCTGTGTGCTGAGAGTGTAATCGCATGATCCCTCCCTTCACTATCCAGAATGACAGATATCTTAGTTACGCTATATATTCTATAACCTTACCCAGCGTTCCAGTCTATTGAAGATACCAATGTTTCTATCAAGTTCTCTTGCAAGTTGTTTGATGTTTGTCCTAAACTTTATTTCATATGAGATTGTGTTTCCATCAAGTTCTCTTGCAAGTTGTTTGATGTTTGTAGGACAGAATCCTTAGTTAAGCGTTCAAGGGATAGAATCCTTGCGTTGAAGGAATAGACCCATATAGTGGGGCATCTAGAATACAAAACCTAAAATGTGTGAACAACAAAATTTGAAAGGATTTGTTTTCCAGAATATAGAGAGTGATTTACGCATCTGACTGCAACAGGGGTTTTTAGCTGACTGTAGTCTAAGGTAGTTAATTGAAAACTTTATGATAAGAAATGATTTTCTTAACCGAAACTGGTAGTTCGCTTTAGACAAATGAGGTGAGTCACATTAGGCTGCTTAACATTGGGGTTTTCTCGATCTTATCAGTGCATCTTGCTTACATATTATAATTTACAACAGCAGATACAATAACATCTAATTGGGGTTTTCTCGATTTTATCAACGCATCTTGCTAAGATATTATAAATTACAAAAGCAGATAGAATAATTTCGGTATTAAGGAAAGGTAGGTTCTTTTGATTTAAAATTGAAGAATGCATTGGTCTGTGATGGATGCCCATAGCCCAAATTTTGATTAACCATCCGCATCCATGTTCCTTTTTCTGTACACATCATTTAAGGAAGAACATTAAATGCAGTCCAATCAAGTTGTATCTCCTCATATATGGGCCTGAGATTGTAGTTGTTCAAGTCATTTACTTCATTTGTCCACTTAATAAGGACAAGTGAATCACCAAAAATTTGTAGGACACTAACTCTAACAATATATAATATCCATAACAGCGAGTAGATTACATTGCTAATGTAAGCACATTGTGTGTGCTCATGAAGGTTTTAGAGAGAATACATTGAACATGAGTTAGATCATTTTGTGTTCATTTGATTTTGTATATGACCAATCTGCGTTTGTTTGTTTACTTTCATTTTTATGGGTCAGATTACTGCCCAAAAAGCCCCTGCATCTGCCCCCTCTGAGCAAGTAGGGGGAGCCATACAGGATTTGTTCAAATGGGGAATGTAAATAACAATGTTATCAGTGGGTTATCCTAAGTTATTGGCGTTGACATAGAAGGAGAAACGTGTTTGAAGGTATTAGGGCCAGAGAGCTACAAAGTGAGTCAACTGTCATACCATATAGGTTCTTTGGTTAGTATTTTTATATAAGATGTATATGTTGCTTTCTTTTAATTAAAACTAAAGTTTTAATGAAGAGAACAAAGTTTGCCAGGAAAAGTATAATTCATTTCTTTCAAGGACATGTTTGAGAAGAATAATTTCTTTCCACACTTCTTCCACTTGACATTATTATCCTACCATCTATTTTATACTTTCTTTTACTTGCCTTAAATATTATTTAAATTCATACAAAATTTCTGAGCACAAAGATACAATAACATTGAACAATGCTAATTTATTAAAACATATTTAGCGTGAGTGCATAGTGGACTAGTCTTTGTTTTTGCCTTCCCCTGTCCTTGTGTTCTGTCTAAGCTCAAATGTAGCTAGCAGGGCTTTCAAATGATGCATTATTATTTCCACCAGCCCAGCAGATTCTAAATTTAGAACTCTCATTTTGATTGCATTTATTGGTTTAATTGCACATTGCAAGTAATTTGTACATGTAGTTGTTGTGCTGAAGCTCCTAACCATTATTTTATCAATGCAGCAACTAGAATTACTATGTCAGAGTGAGGGCCTCGGCAAACACACAGGTGGCAAATACTTATCTATAGCCCAAACAACAGTAGCATGGGTTGTGGTGGGTCCAAAGATATCTCAGCAATCCTCTACCAGTATGGATCAGCTGCTACAACAAACTCATGTTGCACAACAAATTTGGCGGGATAAACTTAGAATTCAAGGGTTCCAACAGGGTTCCAATATTTGTTTCAGGACTTGTTATATATGTATCCATTGGATCCTCTTTTGTTTCAGGACTTGTTATATATGTATTATGGTGTAAGTGCATGGGTTCAACCATTCCATGCAAATCCCAGTCTCGGCTAGTCTAAGGTTAAGGTAAGCCCTTATTTCTTTATTTAAAGATATCATTAAGAAGAGTTTTTTATGATTATGTGCAGCCTTGTTATCATGATTTTAGTGGATGTGGCCCATGGAAAAGCGTGGATATTGCCCTGGCAATATCGGAACATGCTTGATGGAATATTTCATGCCACTATGCCTCATCAGAGATCTGGTTCTGGTGCCCAAGGCCGTGGAGTCACGAATGGTAGGCCTGGTAATTGACTGATGCATTATCCCCAGCCTAATTCAGCCAAATCTGCCGCAGAAAGTAACAAGGGTAAGTTATCATGGCTGCTCTTAAGAATTTTTTACATTCTCTGAATAAATGTATCTACAGATTTAGCTCTTTATGAATTCTTTAATGGCCTTGTCTATATCTTGTTAAAATTGATCTTTATTCACATCAAGCTGTAGCTCTTTTGGTATTATTGTTTTGTAACATGAACGCTTACTATGTTCAGCAGAGGTCCAAATTTCTTTTTATAAAGCCCAAATTTCACTCAACACCAATACTTGTTTTCATGTGAATTAATGTATTATAGCATGGCTCTGCTTGTTAAGTAAAGGCTGTAAACAGTGTAAAGACCGAAAAATTCAGACTTGACAAGTCTCAAGCTAGATACTGATGCATGAGTTTTATTTTTTTTTGTCACTGTGCGAATTCTATTGGTATTAAATTATTGCATCAATATTTACTCAACTGAGGCTTTATTTAAAAGGTTCTGATCCATATAGTTACACTTGTGGCATTTTGGTGATTTCAATGCAGGGATAGTAATTTTCCAAGTATGTCTTGCATGACTGTTGGCATTGCAATTGTGCAGAATATACATGTTTGCTTTCTAGAAATGTGTCACTTAGATTTCCAATTTTGAGGTCTTGGAGAGGCCGAAATGCTTCAACATATCTCCCAAACTTGTTGGCACTAAATGTATCATTTTCTATCTAGGAACTAATAACATTAATAGAAAGCCATGCATTGCATCCGTTGCACTTGCAGGGAAGACAATATGGTGAACTATGTAGTATTGGTCATGGACTTGAGCAGCTGGGCTTGCATCTTTGCTTTGGGAAAATTCCGGAATCTCATCTTTTCTTCTCACAAAGAATGGTGCAATAATTATTGACTGATTCGAGAGATAAGTTTGGATGCTCAAACCTCTAATTAGGTAGGCACTTTCTTCTGTTTTCTATTTTTCTTATAAGAAACATTTCTCAAAAACTGTCTCTGCTAAGTATTATTAAGCTTCTTTGATATAGTTGATTAAGTTTGGGAGTTCTTATAAACAATGAAGAAATAGAAGTTATACAAAAGATGCCTAAATTTTAGTGATGCTTTTTCTTTTCTTTCTAGATTTCAAATGTTCCCAGAAAAACGTCTCCAGCTACTTTCAAGTTTCTACTTCTGAAGTTTTGGACACAAAATTCTATTCTAAAATTTCAAATGGTCCCTCACGAGGACTCAATGTAGGGTGATTCCTATATGTTTCCATTTTTTTTACTTCGAGGCTCAAGTTATTTAACAACACTGAGGACCTAATTATTCAATAATTTTAAGATAAAATCATTTAATGAAGCTGTTATTGCACCATTGAAAGTTGAAACTCTGCGGAGTTCCATTCCCTAAGCCCTAAACTGTAAACCTTAAGTACAAAACTTGTCGAGTTCTCTTCTACCTGCTTTTATCTTACCTGGGTGAATCTATATAAAGTGACAAACATCTTGTAATTGCAACTATTATTCAATTTTAGGTTTCAATATTCCAAAATCCTCCTCTATTTCTAGGACAGACTTGAGAATTCCATTGTAAAGTGACATTGAATGCTTGAAGTTTTTCAGCCAAAAATGATTACAGCCTAGAAGGTAAGATGCTCTAGTGGTAACAATCCTTGATTATACTATATAATCATTGCCGGTGAAGGATCCATTCTCTTCAAATATCACAACTACATTCTTAAAATTTCGGATTGTACTGGAAGTATATTATTCACTTTATGTTTTATCAAGTATCATCAACCATATATGTGAATCTTCTATTGAAATCAATACAAACTGAATCCATCATCTTTCTCTATTAGCGAGTTTATACCGTTTTTATTAGTGAGCTTTATTGCCTTCCCTGTTATATTCTCTCTAGATATGCCATATTTATGTTTTGATTCTGATGTACCTACCGGCCCCTTTGACCTATTTTTGTACATTAATAAAATTATCTTATCTCATCTTATATGCAAACTGATCCAACAGAGATACTACGTGGATTAACATCTTCAGCTGAAGACTACTTGGAGGATGATTTTTGGAGTAAGGCTTCCCAGTGCCACTATTAACTATAGATCCCCAAACTGTAGCCGCCCAGTGCCACTATTAACTATAGATCCCCAAACTGTAGCCGCCCAGTGCCACTATTAACTATGGATCCCCAAATCATGTGATTTGTTCTACTGTGAAGTTCACTAGGCATTCAACTGCTTGGAGAATTGCCAAGTATTCTACCATACTGTTTGCTGTTGTGGCTCCTAAATTCCAAGAGAATTTGCTGGCTATGACTCCTTTTGAGTCAAATATTAGACCACCAGATCCTGCAGGATGAGGATTTCCTTTTAATTCATCAAAGAAGAGAACAGAGATTTGCTGGGAGATTATCCAGTCTTTTATGCTTTTCTCAGAGAGATTAAGATGAAATAAATGTTTTTTTGACAATAATTTTTGCTTCTCAGATTCTGCTGTCCATCCTGCTAGCTGCCAGGTATTGAACCACTGTTTCTCTTTGGTATTGAGCCTCTCTATATCCTTTGTTCCCTGCTAATCTGTCATAATTGCAGCAAGCAAGTCTTGATAAGGGTGAATGCCCTTAGGATTGTCTTACAGGTTTAGGAACATCCATAGGGGAGGGTCTTGCAAAACGATCCTGTTTCTTTCTACCTCTTTAAAATATATTTTCCAGCGTAATTCCTTCCACCATGCTGTTTTTCCAGAAACCTGATTTCCATAGGAATTTAGCTCCCATAACAATGTTGGATAGGAAAGAATCTCTTATCCCAGGATCCTGACTCGATATGGAGTATTTTATCCCAAAACCCCAACTAGATATGGAAGTTTTACTTTTTCCCAAGCCATCCATGATCAAGGTGATTTTTTCCCTTTGTTTCCTCCCTTATATCAATAGAAGAAATATGATTAGTTTCCCCATTTCAAGTAACACTTCTTGTGGAGACATGAGAGTGCAGAAACATGATAGCATTGATTTTATGAGTACCATTTGTACATTAGGGCTTAGCTGTTGGGTCTCTTGAATGTTGAATTTTCCTTCTAAACTTTTCTAAAACTGGAGGCCAGTCCTTGAAAGGTAACCTTTCTCTACAACAATTGAAATTCCAGGTTTTGCAATTACTCCCCATTTAGCTTCATAACTGAAGATGGAGCTAAATATTGTCTAGATGTGATGGCATCAATGTTTCATCAATGTTTCAATGGCAAAGTGATGACATCAATGTTTCATCAACAATCGTAAGAGCTCAAAAGGTCTTCTAACAATATCAACGATCATGGCGCAAAAACGATCTCATCTAAACATGTAAAATCCATAGTGGAGAAATGTCTTATGGCATAATGAATGAGAGATCAATGTTTTTATATAAAAGAATAAACTTAGATTTACTCATTTCGTTCTTATCATTAGAGTTTCTAAAAGACAAATTATTTACTTCTTAGAAATCTAATGTCAAACATTAAAATGATAATGTTTTTTCTAAAATTATAGGAATATGTAAAATTTTAAAGAGAAAATATGTTATTTTAAGGTTTCTAATATAATTTGTAAAATGTATAAACATTAATTAACATGAAGCATATTGTTTAAACGTATAGATGAGCATTTTTAAGATCAATGATATTGTTTAAACGTATAGATGGGTAACAGGTCTGCCGGTTTCATGAAACGCTTTATTCCTTCATTCATATACAGATCATGGCCGATAGACTGTCTGTTAGATAAATATTGTGTTAATCAACTCGTTTGAATGTGTTGAGTAGTTATAAGAGCTTTTAATGATTTTGTGCAGGTGGTGCTCAGATCGGACCCAAGGTAACCCCATTGGATCCTTCCTCAATGAGGAGTGAAGTGTATTACGGTACTGAAAGTGGCGTCCACTCCTTTAAAGCTGAAGGGACTTCTGTAACCTATAGTCAAACATATAAAGAGAAAGGCCTTTTGAGTTACACCTCCGGAATTATCCATCACGTTCTTCTCACAAGTGAGAAACTTCGTTCAAATTGCTAATTATGTAAGGATTATGACCTACTTCCACATGGAATTGGTCATATGGCATTTCTATTTTTTTTTTAAAAACAGTTATAGCCGTGGATACAGTGACGGCAATTTTTAAAAAAATTTCACAGCCGTGGATACAACAACGGCTCGGCGTGGATACAACGACGGCTAGGCGTGGATACAGTGACGACGTGCCGTGGAACTTTTCCAAGTCTGACTGTCGCAGGTATAGCATCCTCGTCGCTATACCTGGGGTTTTTCCGTCGCTATAGCGACAAGACGTTGTCGCTATAGCGACGGCTTAGACATCTAAATAAATATTAAACATTGTCGCTGTATCCACGGCAAATTAGGGGTCGTCGCTATTGCGACGAAAAATTTTCCACGGCAAAAAAAACACTTAGACGTGGCAATATCCACGCTTATCCGTGGATATTGCCACGTTTTTGCCGTGGCAAAATTGATCACTTGTACTAGTGATTGATAAATATGATGGATTAAGATGAATCTCTAATAATAATTTAAAGTAATAATGAAGATGACTCTCTTGTGAAGTGATTACCTTGGAGAGAAGGACATTAAAGCCTTCATGTTTTTTGTCCCATGCAAATTCATATATGTCGTTATCAATTACTTCTATTAGTCATTCCATCTCATGGCCTAGGATTTTTTATACGATCATGTGGAACATGAAGCATTACTTTACAATTATCCATCAAAATCCCAAAGAAAAATTGCACTTAATGTCACTTAATACAATTTTGTGAGGGTTAATCGCCACTCCTTCCACTCAAATGATATTAAATTTAAAATTCACCAATGAGGGAAATGATATTAAATTTGGAGTAATGTTTTTCAATTTGGGATTGATTTTTTAAAACTATATAATAGTTATTTTTAAAATTAACAATAAAGGAAATGATATTAAATTTGAAGACTTGTTTTAAAATTTGGGATTGTGTTTGTGATTTATTTTTTTAAAGATTTAAGAGTTTGAGATTTTGAAATATAAAAAAGTGTGTGAATGTAGTAAGTAGATAATCAAAGTTTGTGATTGATTTTTGAAAATTGTTTTATAGTTTGAGATTCTTAAATATAAAGTGTTTGAATGTTGTAGTTTTTATTTTATTTTTTATATTTTTGGCAAGTAGATCACCCAATTCCAATTGGGTATATTCATTTCCAACAAATTCAAGGGAAAATAAACTAGATCCTAAAACCCTTAATGGAAATAAACCGGTTGTTTCCAATCTTGGAAGAGAATGAAAGAAAAATGGACAACTCATATTGACAAACAATAAGTAAAAAAGATAGAATGAAATTTGGAAAAGCAAGAACACTTTCCTTCTCACATCCAATAAAGATTCTTTGCATACTTTCCTCCTCACATCCAAGAAAGTTTCCTTGCATTCATAATAGTATTTCTTTTGTTGAATTTTTTATTCTTAATTTTTATGATATAGCACTAATTATAATTAAAAGAAATCTTTATGAAAATTAAAATAAATAGAAAAAAAAAATTGAATCAAAATTTTAGCTACATCTTAGAAATATTAAATGCACTTTTATGAAATTAACTGAAAAAATAAAAAATAATAATATATATGTAAGACTAATAATAATGATCAAATCCTAAAATTACAAAAATCTAATTAAATATATTATTGAGAATTACAACTTAAGATAATCAAACAATAAAAAAATACTTAAAATAAAATAAAAATTCTAAAAATTAAAAAAATTCAAACTTTCTAAAATTTTTAATTATTATTCACTCCAAGTCACATTAATTATAACATATAATTAATATACATCAAATAAAAAATATTATAAACTATGAAAAAGTATAAATAAAAAAACTAGCTCGATTAAAAAAGATATTAAATATAAATCAGTCCTC
>LPNX011160165.1:6943-22029 GCA_001517045.1 Pseudotsuga menziesii | reverse complement strand
GCCAGTTTTGTATCTTGTGACCTCATCACCTTTATTTTAATAGAAATAATCCAATGTAAAGCAATTATAAGAGCTTTGCTCTGTGGTATTCATGTAATATGTTATTAAAAAAAAATGTTTTATTTGAAGTACTTTTAAAGTGGTTATTATTTTTCAGTAAGTATTAAAGTGGAGTCCGTGTTCAAATCTGTGAGTGGGTTATTGATTGGGTATGATTGTAAAGGCTCTTAAAATGATTGATAGTAATTTAATAAATTAAATTTGGTGGTATAATTTGGAAGTTTGATTGATTTGTTTGAAAAACATGTGCTGAGATTTGCTATGGAAAATAATGGTTTTCTTTTTGAACGTGACCCCCAAAATGGGACAGTAAGGAATTTGCTCATAGAAAAAGATATGTAACAAGCAATTTGAAAGAGAATCAATTAAGAGATATTACGTATATATCTGGATCCCGAACTGAATTTTGATTCTATCACTATAATTCTACAATTGCTTCTGGTTTATTATCACTTTATCCTTCCCTTTCTTCTATCTTGTGTTAGTATCGATCTGTCCGTTTGTGCGACCTACCCTCTCGGCATATGCTGGCAGGTATGTATTAAATTTTAGCTAAAGTGGGGCTAGTCGCGTACTAGTTAGCCCTACCACCCAATATTAGAGTGCATAATGTGTTTCATGCTATATTTAGAACATATGTTCATGATGTTTCTCATGTGATTGATTGGAATGTAATCCAGGTGGAACCCGAAGGAGAGTTCCAAGTGCGGTCAAAGCAAATTCTCGACAGGAGAGAAATTTTACTCTGGAACCGTACCATCAAACAAGTCAAGGTGCAATGGAAGCACCTTAGTCCAGACGAAGCTAATTGGGAGCTGGAAAGTAATATGGCGGAGGCATATCCATACTTGTTCCAAGAAAATGTAATGGAAGAATGAAACAAAAGTTAGAACATTGTGAACAGTGTTATATTCTAAGGGGAGGTGTATGTAACACCCCCATAATTAATAATTATTATTAATTCTATTGGAAAATACTTTATTTATTATTATTTATTATTTTGACAGAAAAGTCAAGAATACAACATTTTGTAATAAAAACAGCTTTATTTAATAAAATATGTTGGAAGGGGACAAGAGTGGATATAGCTGTTGAAGAGTGTTTGTCGAATAATAATATGTATGTAAAACCTGATCACTGTTAGTACACTTTGATTATTCATCTTTTCAAAACAAGATTTAAGAAAACCATAGCATTGGAATTTCTTACCTTGGCATGGGGCATTGAGGGCCAGGCGTCTGCTCCTCCGAGCACCCTTATCCCTCCATAACCCACATAAAAAAACTTGTAAGTAAAATCAAAGAAACAATTGTGAAAGAAAATCCATTTGGAGATAAGGGTATAGTCATGTTTACCTTGGAAAAGGTTTTTCATGATATTGGAAGCCTCAGGCAGATGCTGGAACTCGAGTTTGGATAGAATTTCTCTAGGATAGATGGAGAAGCGATAGCTACCACATAGAAACCATTTTAAAAAATCCATTAAACCTGTGAAAATCAAGTTGAGCAGCACAAGGAATAGAGCTTGGCCCTCTGTTGGCTTCCGGCAAGTAAAACAATGCAAGTGCAAATACCAGGCAACATAAATAATTCTAAAACCTTTGCAAACTCAAGTAAATATAACCATCCATGTGTAGAGCAAGGATCACATCCCTTATTTCCTCATGGATCCTGGCCGCATTGCCAACTCATAGCCAGGACATGTTTAATGTCAACCGGAGGACAAGATTAATATCATGATAGAAACCATTTACAAAGAAATCATTGCGAATCCAAACCATGGATCATATATTAAAAACCCATGATATAACCTATGTCTTGGATCATCGAATATATATGTGTGTGTGTGTGTGTGTGTGTGTGTGTGTGTGTGTGTGTGTTACATAACCATATCATATTCCAAGTCAACCTTTTCGTTGGAAATTCCATAGTATAAATGTTCACCTTTATTCTTTAAACCTCCATAATATTGGTTGGGATCTAATGCCATCATGGGTCATGGCTAGACCCATACCTTTTCTAAGATATGTCATAAAGCATGGTTATTTACAAAGGCCAATACCTTAGCAGTAGGTTAGGCTAAGGTATTGGGAGGGGCTTTATTTAGATTTTAAAAATAAAACATTAAAACCATAATCATAGTGAAAACCTTGTTGATTGCATATCAGTCTAAAAGCATGACAAGATCATTAAGATAGTAACCACTCATACGCAGAAAAGAAACTAAAGAGTTGCACTAAAACCAACACTTGTAGGATCTATACAGAGTTGCAGTAGAGTAAAAAACATGCAGTTCCATGCCAAGTACAAGTAGGTAAACCCTCTTTTTATTCATGGTAAGAGATAACCTTATGGGGAACCATACTTTAAAAACCTAAGCATCTCATGCTTAGGGGTAGGTATTATTTACATAGTGTAACTATGATAAGGCTAAGCCTTAACAGTAAGATATTTAATTGCACAAACAAGTAAACAAGTACATCACCCAAAGTAGTGTGGCTGAAGGTTTCAAAAGGAACTGGCCACCTTAAACATCAACAAATCCTATCGTAAGCAGCAGGACAATAGATATTAGAACCAACAATAATTTAAACATATAATTATGCTAAAGTAAATGTAAAAATAACACATGCTTTTTTTTTATGTACGATTTTTAGGTATGTTACAGACCCAAACTTAACCTAATTGTAGTGCCTCCCCCCCTTTATGGAACTCCAACAAAAAAGAAAAAGCATCGTGTAGGAACCTGATGTCAATTAAAAATTTGAAGATGATGGTGTTCCAAGTAAGAGAAAGCAAATGAAATTGTCAACATTTTGTGTGTATGATTGTAAGAAACTTACATTCCCAGCCAAGGAGTCCCTTAAAAACAAATATACAACATATTATATATATGATTGCGTCAAGTAGATTGTAAAATTTATAAAACCAGTCTATGTATATTAACCTCGCATCTTACCATTGCAGATAAATATCACTTGATAATTGATAAATATGATGGATTAAGATGAATCTATAATAATAATTTAAAGTAATAATGAAGATGACTATCTTGTGAAGTGATTACCTTGGAGAGAAGGACATTAAAGCCTTCATGTTTTTTGTCCCATGCAAATTCATATATGTCGTTATCAATTACTTCTATTAGTCATTCCATCCCATGGCCTAGGATTTTTTATATGATCGTGTGGAACGTGAAGCATTAATTTACAATTATCCATCAAAATCCCAAAGAAAAAGTGCACTTAATGTCACTTAATACAATTTTGTGAGGGTTCATTGCCACTGCTTGCACTCAAATGATATTAAATTTAAAATTCACCAATGAGGGAAATGATATTAAATTTGGAGTAATGTTTTTCAATTTGGTATCGTGTTTTTGATTGATTTTTTAAAACTATATAATAGTTATTTTTAAAATTAACCAATAAAGGAACTGGTATTAAATTTGAAGAATTGTTTTAAAATTTGGGATTGTGTTTGTGATTTATTTTTTAAAAGATTTAATAGTTTGATATTTTGAAATATAAAAAAGTGTTTGAAAGTTGTAGTTTTTTTAGTAAGTAGATAATCAAAGTTTGTGATTGATTTTTGAAAATTATTTTATAGTTTGAGATTCTTAAATATAAAGTGTTTAAATGTTGTAGTTTTTATTTTATTTTTTATATTTTTGGTAAGTAGATCACCCAATTCCAATTGGGTATATTCATTTCCAACGAATTCAAGGGAAAAGAAACTAGATCCTAAAACCCTTAATGGAAATAAACCCGTTGTTTCCAATCTTGGAAGAGATTGAAAGAAAAATGGACTACTCATATTGACAAACAATAAGTCAAAAAGTTAGAATGAAATTTGGAAAAGCAAGAACACTTTCCTTCTCACACCCAATAAAGTTTCTTTGCATTTCCTCCTCACATCCAAGAAAGTTTCCTTGCATTCATAATAGTATTTTTTTTGTTGAATTTTTTATTCTTAATTTTTATGATATAGCACTAATTATAGTTAATAGAAATCTTTATGAAAATTAAAATAAATAGAAAAAAAATTGAATCAAAATTTTAGCTACATCTTAGAAATATTAAATGCACTTTAAAAATAAAAAATAATAATATGTATGTAAGACTAATAATAATGATCAAATCATAAAATTACAAAAATCTAATTAAATATATTATTGAGAATTACAACTTAAGATAATCAAACAATAAAAAAAATACTTAAAATAAAATAAAAATTCTAAAAATTCAAAAAGATTCAAACTTCCTAGAACTTTTAATTATTATTCACTCCAAGTCAAATTAATTATAACATATAATTAATATACATTAAATAAAAAAATACTATAAACTATGAAAAAGTATAAATAAAACTAGCTTGATTAAAAAAGATACTAAATATAAATCAGTATGCCTTAAATTGTGTCCTGACATAAATATAAAAAGGCAACCTTAACATATAATTAGTATGCTTTACATGCACAGATTATTATGCAATATATAAGACAAAGTTTCTCAAACAACCCAACACCATTTTAGCAACAATCTATTTTAGGAAAACAATTATATGTACACTTACAACTTACATTGATAAATATTACTATTTTGTTAATAAATATATTATTTAAAAATAAATTATTAATAAAAAAAAATCTATATATTATTATTTTTTATGTTAAAAAAGTTATTGTTAATGGAAAAATCCATATATTATTATTTTTTATGAAAATGATGAATTGATGGATAAACAAAAAAAACTATATATATTAATATTAAATGATATTATTATATTATGAACTTTTTTAAATAAAATTATTTGTAGTCATACAGGTATGATTTCGATTACATTAATTTTATTAATATGTCTGAATACTTCTAAATTTAAACACATACTATTAATAAAGAAAAATCTATAAACCTATATATGTTTTCGAATTCTTGAGATCCGTACATCTCAATAATTATTCTAAAGGTTGTCATTACTCAAAGAATCAGAGATAGGATTTGTAGTTGGCAAAATGAAATCTCAACCTCAACTTCAACTTGCTTTCTGTGTAATTCTTCTTGCTTTTGGGAGTATTGTGGTACAAGCGGCCAAGCCTTTTGGTAAAGATCTTTTTATTGTAATATATATATATATTAAGGTTTTATATTATGAATTCTTGCAACGTTTTTGGATCGTTTGGTTGATTTTGCACCTTTTTCTTATCAAGTAGATTAAACATACTGGATCAATGCTTGTTGAAAGGATGCAACCAACAAAACTGAAGAATGTATTTATCTGATTTCAATGGTTATTTATTTGATTTCAGAAGGTGGCCATGTTTTCTCAGTTCTGTGTACGTACGACCAGTTATTGTGGAATATTACGAAGCCTCTAGAGAACGATTGGGTTCCATGGGTGGATATTGGAATACAAAATACATGTGTATACTGTGATGCAAATAACGTGGAAATGGAGCTTCAGCTTCAGGATAACACCATTCAAGCGTTTACTCTGACGCAAACAGTTTTAGCAGCGAAAGATGTGATTGTTCGATATAATACCCAAGGCTCCGTTGTAGAGTCTATCAGCATTCTCAGTGCTGATTTTTTCAACTGTCATGCATAACACAAGGACTATACTTATATATTATAAATGCCAATTTTGTATCTTGTGACCTCATCACCTTTATTTTAATAGAAATAATGCAGTGTAAAGCAATTATAAGAGCTTTGCTGTGTGGTATTCATGTAATATGTTATTACAACAAATTGTTTTATTTGAAGTACTTTTAAAGTGGTTATTATTTTTCAGTAAGTATTAAGGTGGAGACCGTGTTCAAATCTGTGAGTGGGTTATTGATTGGGTATGATTGTAAAGGCTCTTTAAAATGATTGATAGTAATTTAATAAATTAAATTTGGTGGTATAATTTGGAAGTTTGATTGACCTGATCCCGAGCCTGAGGAGGGTTGTTTTATTTGTTACAGAGATCAATTTCTAAATCTCCTTCCACCGGCCATATGATGTGAGGGGCGTAAGACCCACTCCCAGAGCGAGATGAGACCACAGGGCGGCCCTGATGAGTTGAGTCCCATTGTAGGGGTTAGTCCGACACATGTTGGTGTGCACCTATTTCATTTCCACATGGTCATGAGTCAATTGAGTCTGTATGCACATCAGGTCTCCATACCGATTTGTCACTCTCTATTGTCGCCGTTAGCTGCATGCAGTTACCAATTTGTGCCGGGAAGCGTGTAGTGTAGAATCATGGTCCTCCTAGAAAAACATGTGCTGAGATTTGCTATGGAAAATAATGGTTTTCTTTTTGAACGTGACCCCCAAAATGGGACGTTAAGGACTTCGCTCACAGAAAAAGATATGTAACAAGCAATTTGAAAGAGAATCAATTAAGAGATATTACGTATATATCTGGATCCCGAACTGAAGTTTGATTCTATCGCTATAATTCCACAATTAGTGTCGATCCGTCCGTTCGTGGGACCTACCCTCTCGGCATATGTTGGCAGGTACGTATTAAATTGAATGCATATTTAATGCGGATTGAACGGGATACGGGGATGCATACTGAGAGGCGGACTAAAAGGTAAATGGGTATTGGGCCCTGAAATCGTACCGGGCTTAGCGCGGCTGTGTTGGATTGTTGAAGAGGTCGTGGAAGCGGCTTATTTCTATGGCTTTTGTGGTAGATCCATTTTTTCCCCTCGTTCAGTGTAGAATGTACATAGATCTCCGGATAACGCGGTTTGTGACACCTCACTATTGATAATGAATATGCCTACCTTAAGCTTTACCTTTGTCGGTGTTACAGAAGCATTCATTTTTGGCGTACCAAAGAACCCGCTGGAGAGATACCGCCAAAGACAGTGAAAAAAATGATGGAGGGATTTTGACCGCTACGGACGCTAAAGAAAACACCCGCTGGAAATAAAAGATCGCGCTATGGTTACTGCCCCGCTACCACTATGCTGGGGTGATTGGGAAATGGCTCGCCTCGCTATATTTTTCTGTTATTCATAATTTAGGTCATACAAAACTCAAAATAGTAGGTTTAGGATACTTATTTTATTTAGGGTTGGAGATGAATTCTGAATTGATCTTGATTCGTTTTACAATAGGCTGTTTTTTTTAGATTTATAAGTTAATTAGTTTAATGTTTATGTTATACTATAAATGTAATTAAATTAATGTTTAGCAATTTTTTTAATAAATAATTAATGTTTAGCATTTTTTTAATAAATAATAATCTCGACTTTACTGGTAACTATGGTAGTAATTGCGGGGCATTTTGGGTGAACTGTTGAATGAGCAAACGCTATCTAGAGAGGCAACTAATTTGCAGACCAAGAATAAGTTAAGTTAAATCTTCTCATATTTGCAAGAGTTCTTTTTTAAGCCATTTTAGTTATTGCGTGTTAAACTAAACATTAATTACATTTAATGTTTTTTTTTAAATAGTTTTTAATGTTTATATTAATTAGTTTAATGTTTATGTTATACTATAAATGTAATTAAATTAATGTTTAGCAATTTTTTTAATAAATAATTAATGTTTAGCATTTTTGTAATAAATAATAATCTCGACTTTACTGGTAACTGTGGTAGTAATTGCGGGGCATTTTGGGTGAACGGTTGAATGAGGAAACGCTATCTAGAGAGGCAAGTGATTTGCAGACCAGGAGTAAGTTAAGTTAAATCTTCTCATATTTGCAAGAGTTCCCTTTTAAGCCATTTTAGTTATTGTGTGTTAAACTAAACATTAATTACATTTAATGTTTTTTTTTAAATAGTTTTTAATGTTTATATTAATTATTTTAATGTTTATGTTATACTATAAATGTAATTAAATTAATGTTTAGCAATTTTTTAAATAAATAATTAATGTTTAGCATTTTTTTAATAAATAATAATCTCGACTAGTCTGGTAACTGTGGTAGTAATTGTGGGGCATTTTGGGTGAACAGTTGAATGAGGAAATGTTATCTTGTCCAGGCTTATCTAGAACAGAGAGGCAACTGATTTGCAGACCAGGAGTAAGTTAAGTTAAATCTTCTCATATTTGCAAGAGTTCCCTTTTAAGCCATTTTAGTTATTGCGTGTTTTAGAGGAGGTCCGGGGATCGATTCTTCTATTTGTTTCAACCCAATCTCCACACTATTACCATAACCCAGAGTTATTTACTTCATCATTTGTGTGAGCTATCAATCCTGATTTTTCATTAGGGATGTCGGTCATTTGTTTTTACCCTCTCCGCGGTTATGTGCATTACTACCTTTACTGGAATGAAACCGCGATCAAATGTTATTTCTGTAAATTTTTTGTTGTTGGATTGAATAATTTAGATGTTGGATTTTAATTATTTGAGTGCTGATTTTAGAGACTATGTAATTGTCCTCGACGAGCCACAGTAATTGCTGCTATAGATTGCATTGTAGAAAGTGTGTGGTTTGACTTTGTTAATTGCGTATTTAACGATTAATCTATTATAAACACACAAGGGACATAAGGGAGCTGTACAATGTACAGAGATTGTGTTTATTTATGTTAGTGTCATGCGATTCAAACAACTTCACTGCATTTGAAATTGTCACTTTGGATGACAAACTTCTTTCCATGGGATAAATTCCATTAGAAGACAATCACCCTCTCAATAATACGACTAGTCACTGTACGGAGTAAGCTATCTACCCTAGACGATTTGTGCCACCGAGCATTCTTTATTTCTCTTCGGTGAGACCTACGAGATTCTGAACAAGTATTACATGATTCATATTTGGAGATAACTCAAACTCAAGGGGAAAGCTTTTTCCCCAATTGACGTGCTGAAAAATTTAAAATTCTTTTTCCATTAAATGTAACATCATTGATAAGAATACGTTTTCCATTGAAACATCATTGAGAGAAAAAATATATTGAAAAAAAATATTATGAATGCAATATTTTTTAGTTATTGGTACTTTGTACTAGTAACTAAAATATCCATGAAAACACAATATATTTACTCTTTTTCATAAAAATTCAGGGAATAACTACAGGAGATATGAGGGTAATAATTACAAAACCTTTAAACCCCAAAACGATGCAGTAAGAGAACCTTCAAATGTTCCTAATAAAAACTCAGCACAAAAATAACCTTTAAAATGTTAGGAGTGTGGAGGGACACGCTAGTTTTAAGACTACCCAGTAAGGAAAAAGAATTTTTTTAATGTACATTCTATCCAAGAAGTAGTCACAGTTGGGGACATGGAAAGGAGCATGCCCAAAATCTATGCTGCACTGGAAAATCGACAAGCAGAACACTAGACTTATATGGTCGAAATTGAAGGTAGGATAAACAACCGACTTATCTCTATTTTAATTGATCCAGACACAAGCCTGAGTTATATTTCACATAGAATAGTTGATTTATGCGAATTGGTACCTGCAAAGTTTGATAAGTCGTGGCTAGTACAATTAGCCACACGTACAAAACATAAAGTTACTAGTTTTGTTAGAAATTGTAAATTGATGATGAATGATTTCCTTATACATGTTAATGTAAATATATTTCCTTTAGGATCCTATGATTTATTCATAGGAATGGATTGTTTAGGGGAACATAAAGTTGTGTTAAACTGTTTTGATAAAACATTTACATGTACTGACAATAATGAGAATAATATAAAAATAAAAGAAACTCCTAGGAAGGTAACCGTCAGAGAAATATTTGCTTTGCAAATGAAAAGATATGTAAGAAAATGATGTAAAGTATTCATTGTTTATACAATGAATGACAATGAAACCGATAATAAGCCTAAACTAGAGGAAATACCAGTTTTAAAGGAGTTTGAAGATATCTCTCCGGAAGAAGTCCCCGGACTTCCTCCGAAGAGATATTGACTTCACAATCGATCTAATACCCAGAGCGGTACCAGCATCGAAAGCTCCATACCAAATGAATATAATAGAACTTATAGAGTTGAAATCACAACTACAAGAACTAATCGATAAAAAATACATATGACTAAGCGCCTCTCCCTAGGGAGCACCAGTCTTGTTTGTGAAAAAGAACGACAGAACACTAAGATTATGCATAGATTACTGACAGTTAAATAAGATGACTATTAAGAATCGATACCCACTCCCTCGGATAGATGATATGTTCGATCAATTCCATGGAGAAACTATATTTTCAAAGATAGACTTAAGGTTGGGTTATCATTAAGTGCGAATAAAAGATGAAGATATATTTAAAACAACATTTCGGACCCATTACAGTCACTATGAGTTAGTCGTAATTTCTTTTGGGTTGACAAACGCACCTGCTGCATTCATGTGTTTGATGAACAACATCTTAAGAAACTACCTAGATAGTAAGTTTGTGGTTTTCTTCATTGACGACATACTAATCTACTCTAAAACCAAACAAGAACATAAACAACATTTAAGAATAGTTTTGCAAGTACTAAGAGAACAACAAATTTATGCAAAATTCAGTAAATGTGATTTTTTTAAAGATAAGATTTAGTACCTCGGGACACGTATTGTCCAAAGATGGAATCTTAGTCGATCTAGACAAAATAAATGCCATCATGGAATGAATGGTTCCTAAGAATGTATCTGACATCAGATCATTTATGGGTATTACCGGATACTACCGTAAGTTCATTGAAGGCTTCTCTAAGATTTCCTACCCCATAACCTCTTTAGAAAAGAAGGGTAAAAAGTTCGAATGGACTGAAAAATGCATGGAAAGTTTTAACAAACTAAAAAAATTATTAACTACCTCCCTAATCTTAAAGATTGTTGATCCATTCAAGGATTTCGTCCTGTGTGTTGACGCTTGCAATGAAGGGCTAGGCAGAGTTTTATTACAAGACAATTATGTTGTGGGATATGAATCCACAGAATTAAAAGATCATGAGAAAAACTATGCAACACATGATTTAGAACTTGCTGATATAATTCACCCCTTAAAAATGTGGCGAAACAACCTAATTAAAATATTTTTTTTTGTCAGACAACATAAGTCTTACATACCTATTTGACCAACAGAATTTGAATGCAAGACACACCAGATGGTTGTCCCCTTTAAGCAAATATGATTTTGAAATAAAACATATAAAAGAAGAATAAAATAAAGTGGTAGACACTCTAAGTCGTCATGTGAATTTACTGTTAGGAAGCAACAACTATGAATATGATTCGGAAAATCAGATTCTAAGGACTAAAAATTATGATAAAGAATATCAGTTTTTAAAATAAAAGACTGCTAAAAATGAACAAAATCAAGTAAAAACAGATTTCATCCTAAACCAACAAGAACTATTGTTGCATAAATATAGGTTGTGCATAAAAACATAGCAGAAACTAAACTTACAGTCATGGATGAACTATATAAAAGACCATATTTAGGGCATCCAGGTTATCAGGAAATGATCACCATGATAAAAAAATATTTCTTTTGGCCAAATATGAAGAAAGAGGTGGCTGAATACTTAACTCGTTGTTTTGAATGTCAGTAAGTTAAGGCAGAGCATCAACATCCCACGGGATTTTTAAAGCCACTACCCATTCCAGAATGGAAGTGAGAGACAATTAGTATGGATTTCATCACCGACCTACCTAGCAATTTCAGACAACATGATTCCATCATGGTTGTTATACGTTGACAAATTAAGTAAATCTGCTCATTTTATTCATGTTAAATCTACCTATAAAGCTGTTAACATTGCATATATCTTCATGAAAGAAATATTTAGGCTACATGCCATGCCGAAAGTAATAGTCTCATATAGAGACACAAAGTTTGTAGGTGACTTTTGGAAAGTCTTGTTTAAAGGATTGGGCACACCGTTAAACTTCAATACTGCATATCATCCACAAAGAAATGGGCAGACTGAAAGAGTAAATCAAGTCTTAGAAGACATTCTAAGAATGTATGTTATGGACAAACTAGGTAAGTTGGAAGACTACCGACACTTAGTAGAATTTGATTATAATAACCATTTTCAAGTTTCTACAGGTATGAGTCCATTTGAAATCTTATATGGGCATAAGTGTAAAACTTCAATTTCATGGAACAACTTGTTGATATATTAATGTTAGGACCTAATTTATTAAAATATATAGAGCTAACCCTGAAATAGGTATAACAAAATTTAAAGGCTTCCCAAGACACAACATAAAAGCTATGCTGATCTAAAAATAACTCCTAGAGAGTTCCAGGTGGGTGATCATGTATATATAAAGGTAAATCCCAAGAAAATTTCCTTGATACTGGGAATCTATTCAAATTTGGTGCTCAGTTATTGCGGGCCATTTTAAATTTGAGCTAAAGTGGGGTTGGTCGCGTACTAGCTAGCCCTACCACCCAATATTAGAGTGTATAATGTGTTTCATGCTATATTGAAAACATATGTTCATGATGTTTCTCATGTGATTAATTGGAATGTAATTCAGGTGGAACCCAAAGGAGAGTTGCAAGCGGGGTTAGAAAAAATTCTCAACACGAGAGAACTTTTACTTTGAAACCATACCATCAAACAAGTCATTGTGCAATGGAAGCACCTTAGTCCAGAAGCAGCTAATTAGGAGCTAGAAAGTAATATGTGGGAGGCATATCCATACTTGTTCCAAGAATATGTAATGGAAGAATGAAACAAAAGTTATAACACTGTGGACGGTGTTATATTCTAAGGGGAGGTGTATGTAACACCCCCATAATTAATAATTATTATTAATTCTACTGGAAAATACTTTATTTATTATTTTTGACAAAAAAGTGAAGAATACAACATTTTGTAATAAAAACAACTTTATTTAATAAAATATGTTGGAAGGGGACAAGAGTGGATATAGCTTTTGAAGAGTGTTTGCAGACCCACAAGAGGAAAAAGACAAGTGGAGAAAACCACTAAGTTAGAACTCAAGATTCAGAAGGAATCATCCCCAAAAATTAGGGCACAACTCCTAGTTGAATGCCAAAGAGCAGGAGGCTCATAGATGACCAAGTCCTAGGAGAAATACTATATATTAGTATGTCCATAAGCAGCAAGAGGCTATCATTGGACGGGGATTAAACATATCTGAAACGCAAGAGATGGCGCATTGAGGTTTTACTCTTTTGGTTCATGAACAAGATCGGGGGTTCTGGAGCAAGTAACTTGGCTGCTCTGAGAGCTGGTTGGGAGTAACAACATCTCCACTCTTATAATCCCAGTGTTGGTGCCAGGTTTATACTTATATTCTTAATGTTGTAGAATATATTAAATCCTAGATCTGTAGTAGCTTAACTCTAGTGGTTTTCGATTAATCTATTGTTGATTATACTTGTATCTTCCACATAATGGAGCGGAATCATTTTAATTCCAATCTGCACAATAATTTTCCATATTTCGACTATATATTTCCTAGTGACATCATTCTTTTTATATATTTTCTTTACTATGTATATTGAAGTTAAATTTGCGATTGGATTTACAAATAAGTATAGATCGACAATCCTTCCATGTAAGCAAATGGATCCATTTTATTTAATGTTTATCAAAATTCACTACACAACTCTACAGTGTCAGGTTATATAATATTATTATATAGATATGTAGCTTTTGGCTTAAATATAGACATAAATATCTTAAATAATAATAATAGTATTACAACTTATGAATTAACTAAGTTAAGTACTAAGCATTGAATAAGATCTGTACAGGAGAAAGCATTGTTAAATATCGTGAGTATTTACATAGGAATATCATATCTAGAAATAAACTAATGCTAAATTAGTATCTAGACAACATCATAACAAATCGTGTTTACAAATAGATCCCATCTAATCGTTGGTTCTTCTAGCGTAAGATAACTTCTACAGGAATCATAGAGTATTATTCCTATAATATTTATAGATTGGTGAAGAACAAGCTTACAGATTGAAGATCATTATTTATATACTATAATTATAGATTTCCTAATCTATAACAGACCTGAAGGGTCGTATATAAGAAATTCATCAACACATCAATATAGGGTGGTAAATCTACACTATGGCTACCCTAGGTTGTACAAAAACTCGATTTGTTATATCCGATCACTTTACAAGTCACGAGATCGAATTCCTTTGAGTATTTAATATAATTTATTGGATCGAGGATCCCTTAATTACAATCCACTAGCAAACTTTAAACAATACAAAATTAATCCAAATCTATAACTATTGATATGCCAGCTATCACATTTATTCATTACGGTAGAGGAATCGAAATTTGGGAAAAGTCCATATCGTGGCTTCCAAACTATGTTATAAACTTCCGATTATAGCTTCTAAACACTCACAGTATAATTAAAATGTAATCATTATACAGAGGCAGAGCCTCGTTTTTCTATTATATTAGATCTCATCTCTTACAGAGATTGCGAGATCGAGTCCCCTATCTGTATGGGTTCAACACTTAAACATTAAAATAACCTGTTCATAATCGTAAGAGTAAAACACACATAAGATGGTTGTAAGTCTTTTCCATAAGCTACCATTGCAACACTTGTCAACAACATGTACTACAAACTTAATACAAAGGTATTAAAATGAAAAAGCTATTTTATTTTCATGGCTGTAAGACCATCTAAGATGGTAGCCTAGGTTTTCATTACAATCCACCTAAACAATTACATACATAAAATTACAAACAACATTGGTTAAAAACCATGTGAGTGTAAATTTGAGCATATAGATCTGTAGACAAACACACAACTCACAAAGAAGATCTCACAATTTACTCAGCCATTGAAGAATGAAACAGTGCAAAAGGCTTGCAGCTGTGAATGCTTTCATTAATCAAAAAAGTAATCCAGATAATAATTACAATGATGTAAAATGGCTTTAATAGCCACAAACAATTCGAATCCACATGAGGAAGTTCGAATTGATGACTCTACTTGACTGTAGGTAACCAAGACTTGTCTAAATCACAATTGGAGTTCTAAAACACAACTTACTGTTACATTTAGTATTAAATAATGGTTAATTGACTGTGGTAGGTGAAAAAAGCGCTCC
>LPNX011160164.1:425474-473619 GCA_001517045.1 Pseudotsuga menziesii | reverse complement strand
TCCGAACGTACCATCAATAACGCATATGCGTTCTTGATTTACACTTCGGAAGTGCGTTTCTGATTTCCTAAGTGGCACCAAAAAGTGGAACCAACTTCGTGTGAGCACCCAATTGCATTTTTTTAAAAACTTACACGGAAGCTTAGGATTGGACAATAGCTAAACCTGTACAGGAAATATTGTAAGATAAATTGCTTGTGACTCTTTAGTCTATCATCATCATATGTTTTATCCATTTGATCTTCCAACTGGTTCATTGTTTCTTTATGGAAAGATCTTTTAGTTGTTTGTTCATGAAAACTCATAAGCCTAAATCATGAAGATGTTGATTTCAAAAAGAAATACAAATACAAAGAAAAATACCTGAACTTGAATTGGTAGGAAACTTCCATAGCCATTAGATGAAGAACACAACATGGCAATATCTAGCAGGAAGAAAACAATAACAGTTACATTTTTTTTAAAGAATTGTTTATTGTATTGCATTTTGTTTGTTGAAAGTGTTGGTTGATTCCTTTTTAGGTTTTTATTTGTTGTATAACCAATATAACTTACAGAATATTGTAAGAACCCACCTGGTTGAACTCAAGAACCAAGACTATCCAGTTGAAGATAAATCATCTAATAAAAAATAACTCCATAATCAAACATATAATTGATTAATATATAAAATATCCTTGACAATGAGGATGTAGCCCACAAATATAGGTTTATATGGTGATTGTTTACCAAATGAATATGTCCCATTAGTTAAATATATTAATGATATATATTTAATTTATTATTATATTATTATTATTTATTATTTAATATTATGTTTGTTACATTCCATTCTCCTTAAGTGAAACTTTGTCCTCTGAGCTTATTGAAGACAAGACACGTGTTTGCTTTCCTGCTTGTAATGTTATCTCTTGATATTTTGTGTTAGTAATTGCGACACTTGACGAAACGAGATGATATGAGTTAAGCATTCCTAAGAAAAAATGTTGCATTATTTGTGAAGTGGTCTATCTGATATCTATCTTCATTGGAGCTGTTTGTTTATCACTTTGTTGGATGGAACTTCTCATTTTCTGCTTAGTTTGTTGATTCTATGTTCTGTTTTTTTTTAAATCATAGCTCCTATGTTTATGTTCATTTTAACCTTGTCGTTGATCAAAATGATTTTTATAATTTGGATGTCGATAAGGAGTTCTTGTTGTTTTCTTTTTTACTAGATTGGATTAATTTTGAATTGTGACAAAGAATAGATTTGTATTTACTTATTTTTTCTTCAACTTGCTTTTTGAGTCTAAGAGTTTTGATTTCCTCTTCTGAATTTGCTCCAACTTGTTTTCCAACGATTGTTTATCACTTTTAAGATTCTTTATCATTTCTTCTTGCAACATTTCTTTGTCTTTGGATTTCTTAAGTTGTTTCTTAAGCTCGTCATTATGATTTTGAAGACGATGATTGTCTTCTTGATTTTCATGAATTTTTTCTTCGATGTCTTTATTAGAATGTTTAGTCTTCCGACTATTTTTCAATTTCTTGCTCTTTGCAACTAAGGTTTTGTTATGATTTCTTACTCAAAATATTTCTATCGTATTGCTTGATAACGTGCTATTGAATTTCGTAATTTTCAACTTGTGCATCTTTTTAGTGTCATCACTTTTATGCTAGAATTCTTTTATCTCTTCTTGAAGTCGATATATCTTTGATTCTGAGTCTTTTAATTTTTTCTAGACTTTCGTAATTTCTTGATCTTTGTCGTTTAGAATGTTATGTAAGCGCACTATCTATGCTTTATTATCATCAAATTCCCTTTTTAACTCTTGGTTTTGTAATATTTGATTGAAATATTTTTCATTCTTAAAGTCATCAATTGGTGCAAACAACTTTTCTATGTGATCTGTTTGATTGGAAATTATCTATTCACCTATTTTTATTCGAAATTCATGTAATTTACTCGTCGTTTCCAAATCTTCATTCATGTCTAGTAATTCTTTATTGTTTCTTCAATAACACTTATGCTTTGCTTATAATTTTTCTATTTGTAACTGTAATTGGAATTCCATTGACATTGGGTAGAGACAAGAGGTGTAATAATATTAATGTGGTTTTTTCTCTCTCTCTCTCTCTTAATAAAAATCTTTGATATGGTTCTTGTAAAACATAAATTCGTTTGATGGTCTTCTTATCTTTTTTCCCTTAAGACTTCTTGTAGATTGAATGTAAATTGGGTGGTTGGGAGGAATGATTGTTACCTTCCACACTCAAGTTTAAATCACTCAAGTTTAAATCTTTCTTGCTTCTTGGTAGCCTTAAGACTTCTTATGCACTTCTAGATTGCAAATATATTACTTTATATTCTAACTTTACTATTAGCTTTCACATATGCTTCCAATAAACCAAATGTTGTTTCTTGTTGGAAAATTAACCATGTATTGTTTTTAAGAAACCACGTGTGGTTTCTTATTTTCTTTCCTCGTGATTTCTTTTACTTCTTTTTTCTTTTTTTCTTTCCATTTTTTTACTTTTATTTATTTATTTCTTCTTTATATTTCTTTTTCTCACTCTTTTTCTTTTCTTTTCTTATTTCTTTTTATGTTTTTAGGTCAAAGACCCAATGATTCAGAAAATCTCAAATGATGGCTAAAATACAAGATATGACCAAAGGCCTGGATCAAGAACCTTGCTCTGATACCACTGTAACAACCAACCTGGTTGTACTCAAGACTATCCAATTGAAGATAAATCATCTAATTGAAGATAACTCCATAAAATAATATAATTGATTAATATATAAAATATGTTTTACAATAAGGATGTAGCGTGCATATATAAACTTATATGGTGACTATTCACCAAAGGGATATGTCCCTTCGTTAAATCTATTAATGTTATGTTTTATTTATTATTATTATTGATTATTTAATATTATGTTTGTTACAAATATTGAATCTAGTCACAATGAATTTGTTTCTATGACTATGATTTTGAACATAAAAAAATCCAATGACCATTGTTTGAGCACACAATATTTACATATTGAAGAATTATATTTTTTTGGCCTGCAATGGAAACAGACATAACTTTGTTTCAAATCATTGACAACCTGATTGAAAGAGAATTTGCATAATAATTAGTCCAATTGGCATCAAATACATTAAATTCAAGATACTTGTTTTCAAAGTTCGTCCAGTAATGTTCAAGCATAGACGCAACAATAGTCGTTGTCTTTGTTGTTTGTAACTTGAAGCCCTTGCTTGACATGTACAATTGTAGTTTTCATTTGTAGATATTATTTTGTAGCATGTCAACGTTGAAGTCACCGACTATCAAGGTGTGGTTGTTTTGCTGGTTGTCTAACAATATAGTATCTAAAAAACTAAATAGATCAGTAAGAGGTGAATGTGTCCTATTGAAAATGTTGACGAGTCTAAATTTATTATTGTTGATTCTAAGTTGGCTAACAATTGCCTGAGTGTGACTTGGTTGCTTCATTTTTTTAATCATGGATGTATATGTTTTTCCTAAGACATGTTAAAATGCCATGTATGCAGAATGCTCCTAGGTAATTATATTGTTTTGTCAACATAGTTTCGTTGGGCACAAAATGTGCATATGTTTCTTGGAAACATAGTATATTTGCTTGTATAAGTTCATTGTCATTAATGATATATTCCATATGCAACAACAAACTTTGTGTATTCAATGAGAAAATAAACAAATGATTTTTTTTTCTTATCGATGATAGACCATATTTAAGTTGCATACATATGTGCTTTTCTAGTTGATTTATTTCATCAATGACCTTTTCATAAATTGAGAAGTTTTTTGGGTCAAATTTATTTACTAGATAAGGAGAATGAATGTTTTTGACATGAGAGAGAAAAGTATAAACAAGTCCATATTGTCGAATCCCCTTTAGATCGAATACTAATCTTGTCATAGTAAATCCTTGTTCTCTATGAATTGTTCGTGCACATGCCAATTGTATAGGAAATTGTTCTCTAACAAAGTTGTTTTTACTTTCAAGTGTCACTTGAACAAATATTCTTTTGATCAGTATTCAGTTCGGCAGGATGTCTTTTGTATAAAGATGTTGCATAACATCTCTTTGCATAATTCTGACTGATGGATTTAAATTTTTTATCCATATGATATCACCTATATTTTGTTTATACTCTTTTAAAATTCCTTCTGCATCTTTCACCAAGCCATCTTGTATTGTGTAATTGCCACAAGTTAATTCAACAAGTGTATTTTTTAGCAATATAACAGAAGGAAAGTGCATTGTTTTTCATTCAAATAATTTTTTTCCATTAGATCATTTTTCTTGTCATGTGATATTAGGACACATGTTTCTGATTATAAACTATCCAACATTACTTGATTGTGATGTTGAACATCTTTGTTACTATGAAAACAATAGGGGAATGTCAAATCATCTGGTGGTTGTCTATAACAATGTTTATTTAGGAAGATGATATCGTTTTATGTGTGATAACATCTTCTAATTCTATTAAAAATATAGATACAAGTACTTTATCTATTTGTCTCATTACCTTCTTCAATTCAAAGTACTGAATGTTATCCATTCAAAAGGTATATGGTATTCGTTTTCGTTGGAACATTAGTTGCTCAAAATACAAGAAACGGGAACAAGTTGTTCCTAGCAGAGATCTCCACAAAATATGACATCAAGATTTCAAAATGGTTTTGTTGGTGTGTACATGATTTCCCCTAGTCTTATGTCTATGAGGTATAGTAGTCGTGAGCCAATTAAAAATACCTCATCTATCAGTAGTAGTCATAGTTATTCATACTCTATTTCTAATAGGTCTAATGTATTTAAATTCAATAGAAGCATGCTTGTTGAATTTAGAGGCAGACATAGAGTTTAATGTATTATAATACCATTTGCATTATGTGTTGCTTTTTTGGTGAATGCGGCTATAACTCCTTTTTTTATAGGGATTATTGTTATATATTTATCATGAAATTGCAACATGCCATTGAAAATTTCTTGCGAAGCAAATGTTTTCCCTGTGCCTGCACTTCCTATTAAAAAGAAATGGATTGGTGTGTTCATATTTGTTTTTTTCCTCATTATGATTTCTTTTGTTATTGATTTTTGTTGGACTTGTTAACCAGAGAAAATTTTAAGGGTGAAATTTTTCCCATGGGATAACTTTTTAGGGTTTGTTCCAAAAAAATATTCATTTTTTTCCAACATGATTCACCCAAATTCCATAGGATTAAGTGTTCTTACTGCAAAAGCTGCCAAAATGAACTATACAAAACCCTTTGAAATTTGAATATTTTAAAAAAATATTGCCAAACATATTATGGTTGGAAATTTGATAATTAGTAAGATTCACTAAGGTTTCTACACTTTAATAAAATTATGGATCCTTATTTAATTTTCTATGTTATTAATATTTCTTCTTATTTCCTGGTACTTGCTTGTGTCTTGGACAAATGGTTTTTGAATCAAGTTGATGTTGATATTATGTTGCATATGCTAAATGTGCAGGTCCATGCATTAGATCATGTCGAATGTCATATATTTCAATTGCAATAGCATTATCTTATTTTCCTAAATTTGTTTGAGGCACAAATATTTCTTCACTCTTAGAAGCAATTGTTTCAAATGTAGTGTCTATATTTCCCCACTTTGGTTCTATTTTTCTACAAATCTTTGTTCAATGGGATCTATTTGTTATTTTTGTGACACATATGCTTCAATCCATGTTCGTTAGTTTCCTTTTAATGAGTTTCTAGTGTCTCTATGTGGAATATATAGGATCATTTTTCCCTAAAAATAATCTCTTGGCCTATTTCTTTATTATACCAGATGAAATGTATGACAATCAATTTCTTTATTCTTTTACCGGTTCTATTTGTGGATGAAAATGAAGAGGTGTATTCAACTAAACATATTTATTCAATATTAGTTGTTCATGCAATGTATTTGTATCTTATTGATGCACAAGCAATGTATTTAAAATCATCATGTTCTTGTTGCAACAATCTTGGCTTCTTCAACACACATGTTTGTTTGTCTTCTGGAGCAGTATTGATGAAGTCTGTTTTCCTCAAAGCTGAATAAAGCGACAGCAAAAGCACAATATGAACGACTTATCTACTAGGCATTTTCTACATATTATGCAGTATGTTTCCAAGTTTGCAGTTTGTCTCATTTTTATTAAATTATTTTCTAAACAACATTGGTCTTTGATTTTTTTGAAATCATATGTCATTGTGCTATCCATTTTTGTTATGTAAGAACTAATATAAGTTGTCATATCATAAGCATCTAAAATGAATTGTGCATCTATATTTTCCTACCATAGTTGAGAAATTGATTTTGCAAATGAAATAATCCATATGTCAGATGGATCTCTTTTCAATAATAGAGTAGAACGGGTAAGAGAAGATCATACTAGTATGCATTCATTTTTTGTCAGTTCTAGATCTAATAGGAACATTTTAAAGGAAATGTTCCTTGGATATTTTCTATGTTCGAAGTGAGAAAGTAGCTCCTTTGTTTGTTTTTTTTATTTTACTGGAACTTTATTCTAAAGGATGCAAGATAATAGTTTTTTTCATCGGATGAAATGAAAAATTGAATCTACATTAGAATGTTGGCGTTTTTAACATCCTTTTGTATGATTGCGAGTTTGTATCATAATCAAATTTTCATCTAATAGTTATCAGTCGAAGAATATGTATTGATCAAGAAAACCTTTAGGGTGAATCCATGAAGATGGGTAGCACTTTTTGGTCAAAAGTGATGGCTAAAATTCAACTTTTTAATCATTCAGTAAATCAAAGCCCTTAAAACTCATATATTCCTTATGAATTTTGACATGCAACAAAAAAACAAATTGTAGGGAATTATGTCATCTTTCCACCTATATTTAAAAAATAATAATAAATTTATTTAATATACCAAAATTGGATTTAATGATAGGGTTGTTCTTGTAAATTTCAACAAAATTTATAAGTGACTTATGTGCAAGTGAAATAATGTAGTGATAAATAGATAATTTTTGGAAAAAAAAATTAACTTAATGTACACAAAACTAACTAGGGCGCACATGTTTTGTTAATTTATGATGGAAAATTATATATATATTTAAATTGTGAAAATTAACGGTTGAAAATTTTAAATGCATTTTGTACATGTGTGTGCACGTAAACATTTTTTTTACTAGTTACAAAAATTGAAAAGTTAAAAATACCCTTTTGAAGAGCACACCTTAGCTTGGGGCATATGCATTTTTTGAATTGTTTTTGCTATTTATTTTTTTATGTTGTTGATCTATCTTTTAGTTGATTCGAAGTTGTGGACATGGTTTTGTAATTATAAGTTTCATAAGAAAATAACAAAAAATTATCATATGAACTCATAAACTTGCAAATTTTATCTCAATGAATAGATGATTTTTTGACGGATCCACTGGCACGAAGTCCACCATCTAATATGTATCCTAGGATAGGGTTTGGGTGTGATAAAAAGAGCAAGGAAAAAAAAAAAGGGATAAAAGCCTATTTTAAAGCTCTCGATTGAGCGTTTGAGCGCATTTTTAAATAACTCGGTCAAGGGTTAAAGTGTTGTTAACCAGAGGCTTGATCAAGATAATATCTAGATTTAGATATTAGCTCGATCGAGCATATAAAATCTCTAACGAGCCAATATCTTGATCAAGTTGTTGTTCTCTCACTTTATTGACGAGTTTCGCCTTTCTTCCTTCCCTCTAATCATACTGGCGAACAAGGTTGGAACTTGACGAGCATATGCCTATCATGAGGTATTCTACCCTTCAAAATATTGTTAATTTTTTTAACAAACAGTCTCAAAGAATGGTGTTGGCCTCTCTTCCAATAATGACTTCGACAACCTTTATATCATGGTCATTCTAAGCTTTTCCCCTCATTTTGGTGTTTTAATGATTGAACATGCCGCATGCCTGTCTAAATAGATGAGTACTTTATAGGTTACAATTACCCATATTAATCACAACATTAGCAGTCAATTCAAGGAACAATTGATATGGAACCTTGAACTAGAAGCGAAGTTTGTTTCCCAAAATTAGAGAATGGAGAAATTTTCATCGGATATTGACATACATTATAACATGATTAGGGAATTTCTCGAAGCTCTCAATCCTTAATAGATCGAACCTCATATTCAATTGGTTTGGTAGAATATTCCCTTAAAGAAGAAGCCACAATTCAACAAACCCATGGAGCTTATGAGACTAAAGTAACAATCCAACTTGCACAAGGTATTCAGGCAAATGAAGAGGTAGTTATGAAGGAAATACTACAATGGACATGATTTCATTTAAAATATTTAGATTTTTATATGTATTGTCAAGTCATATTTTTGTCTAAATACTTATTAAGAATTTATAGTTGCAAATATTGTAAGCAAACAAAAATTAAACTAAGTGTCCATTATGTAGCATCAAAGGATGCAATTGACATAATTACAATGACAATCTATATTTCACTTGAAAATTTAATATATGTGATCCTCCATTATGATGAGAAACATTTTACCATGAGAGCAGGATGGTCACAACTTATCAACATTTTACAAGGAGAGGAGGATGGTCACAACTTATCAACATTTTACAAGGAGAGGAGGATGGTCATAGCTTAAAATTGAAACAAAAGTTTGAACAATCTCTTAAATCAAAAAATATTTATGAGTTCAAATTGATTTTTTTTATAGAATTGGAAATTTTAAATCCCCTTACAAAATATCTTAATTATTTTGTAACTCTTTATTGAAAACACACACTTATTATATATCAATACAAACTTTTTATGTATCAATATAAATATTCATTTTTATTGAAGAAAAATAAAAAATTAAAATTAAAAACAAAAATTGGATCAGCAACAAGGGGAGGAGGTAATTGGATCAAGGTATGGAAAACAGATTTTGTTCTATTTAAATTAGTATCATTTCAAACAAATATGATTCTATCCCGAGTTACGAAAAATAACCTTGGTTTTTCTTCTATGTCAGTATTCCATACTGCAAAGATATTTTAAAGTTTATATTCCATTTTGAAGTTCCTCTTTGTTTATTGTGTATTTCTCAAGGTTCAAATCACTTTCATTGTATAATTTGAGACATATAGTGAGCATTTTGTGGCTTTGGCCACATATAGTGAATTGATTTGGAATACTAAGAAAGCATTGTGGTGATTCCCAACATAAATCAGATTAAATAACAAATAACATTCCCTTAAACTTCAAAAATATTCAAAATTCATTAACAAGTATATGAAAGGTTCATGAATCAATGATAAAAAACCATTAAGTATGTATAGTTCTAAATTTCATTGTATATTTGGATAAGTTCTCTATGCTTGATAACAGTGACAAAAGTCATATGCTTGATGCTTAATGATTTTGTACAATTGTTTCTTTTTCTTCTTTTGTTGCTTGAGAAAGTATCCTAAATATATATCTTTTTCAAATGCATTCGTGAAATCCACACAAAGTTCTAGTCAACAAATCAATAGCAAAATGATGCAAAAAAAAAGAGAAATAAACCGTGAGAAAAGGAAAACAAGGTCATGGAGTAGAATTTTGAAGGATTACACAATATCCTAATCACCTCTGCCTATGACGACGAAGAAATTCCCATATGAAAATATAAGAATGGGAATGTTTTAGCAAAGAAAGAGTAGTAACGAAAATTCAACCACCCTATGATCCTAGGATTGAGCATTAGAAATCCAGATGGAAAAACTACGTGTAACATGGCACTAACATTTGAACTTAATTTTAAATATTTTAAATTTAAGTATGATTTAAATTTTGATAAATGATGCTAATGGAATGTGTGGAAGAATTTGTTGGGATTCTACCTTTCTTGTTTCCCAATCATCTATCTCAACCATAAACATAAACATAAATAACATACACACATCGACATAAATATAAGATAAAGTGAACATCATACATGTGCATAAACATAAACATACTTAATAAAGATAAATACCATGTAGACACATCCAAATCCACATAAACATAATATAAATAACTCATGTCAGCATAAATATAAGACAACATATATACATGAAGAAAAAATATGATAAAAATAATCCATCAAGTTAATAAAAAAATTATAGTGTATAAGTGCACATAACAATAAAAATAGTGCACATCATGAACAAGTGTCATCCAATATGGGGACCAAGCCCTTAATGGGTTGTGTGGTCATCCCCACTACTAGTACCACATGCACCATGCCTCTAGTGTGGGGACAACATGTGATCGAAAATGTTGTCTAAAGACTCAAATTGCAAAAATTAAAATTTTGAACTTTGTAAATTAGTTTTAGATTTAAATGATATATACTTAAATTTATAAGAAGACATTTTTTTAAATTTTAAGTGGATGGATCAACTTACCTGACTCGAGTCCATGGTGAGATTTTCCAAATTGTTGTGTGTGGCATCTCCAGGAAAATACCGAGTCGATGAGCCCTCACCAAGATTGTGCTTAATCAACCTTTCCCACTCATTTATGAACTTCACTAGAGCATTGATTCCCAATTGTACATAAGCCTGTGTATGGTGACATCATACAAGTAATCGGTAAAAGAATAACAAATAAACATTATAGATTAAACATCATGTTGAATTATATATTGCATTAAAACATAAGTTATAGTACCTCATTGACCAATGGTTGACAATCAAAATCCATAGGAGACTGCAACATCTCCCATTTTCCCATTCCTTTGCAATCCCCTTACATCTACCCTATACAATTTGGGCAAGGGACAAGATGAAAGTTACGATAATTTAATTGTAATTATATGTGTGTATGTAACTTACAAGGTTAGGATGAAGGAACTAGCATATTTACCATGGGGGCATCATCAGGGGAAATGGTTTCCTGGACAAGAAATAAATAAGCAGAACATAGAAAATCCACAAAGTAGGTCCTATGCATGGAGAAACAAAAAACAAATTAGTATTACTCAATTGATTCTTTTAGATACATTACATAAATTAAAGATGATTATTTAACGACGTATAATAAAAAAAATAAGTACATAAATATATACCTATTGTGTCAATGACGACCTGGATATATCATACAAATGAAAGTATGAATCTCAGACCTATATAGATGACACTAGAGACTCATAGTAAATGAACCGAATATCCAATTCATCCATCCATAGTAACTTAGAATTCGTAGTTCCATGGGGTGGTCTATACCTCTCCTCGTGCATGGAAACAATAGTGTGACCCAATGTAGTGCGCATGATACCCACCATCTAAGAACATGTCTCAAGTTCAAGCTGCGATGGCTTGGCTACATCCTCGAGTCGTATAATTTTCCAACTAGGTACAGGAATCAATCAAGGAGGGGGTGGTATAGCAGTAAGGTCTTTACGAGCCCCGAGATGCTGATAAGTGCATCCTCTCTTGGCACCATAGAAAGGAGACATCGTACTCATGTAATCCATATGCATGTGTAATATTAACTTTACATAAATATGTTTAGCAAAGCATAATGAGACTTGGTCATGGTGTGGGGACATTCCCCACACTCCAATAAACCTATTATGAATATGAGGCACAACTGCCTCAAGCCTAAATTTTCATAATCAGATCGGTTGTTTAGCAGCGTGATCAAGAGGGATGTCAAACAAAGTGTCCCTAATATCCCTTCCCAGTGTTGTGGTTTTCACTGCCTCCTATTTTTTAGGACCCTATACTTGGACCTCCTCTTCTGGAAAGAAACATGTTTGATGTCACTCAGAGGCCCCACCTTTTGGTAGATGCCCAATAACTCATTGACTGCATGAATCATCATGGACATTAATGATCGTACTTATCGATAGTCAAGGTGCATGGATTGTACTAGGATGCACACAAAATCACACTATGATTTGATCTCCTCGATCGTGATCCTGGTTATATCATCCTCCCAAGGAGCATCAGAACCTAGATTAAAACTTAAGGGATAGATAAAACAAATGTATTGTAATCAAAGTACAAAATACCGATACAAAATTTAAAGATACTAATACATTCAAAAAATAAATAAATATGAATTCAATGTACTTGTATGATCATGAACCTCCTCACTATGATTTGAGGGGATCAATGGATCCTGGAAATTGTGTAAGGAACTGGCCACCATGTTGTCGAATTGAAGCTCACCAGACATCCTGGCTGGCGGGGTGTTCATGCACAAGAAACAATTAATAATTAAACACATGTACATGTATATAATAATTTTTACTTATATATGTAAATCAGTTAAAAAACAAAACCATATGTATATAATTTACATATGAGTCCACTCGTGACATGGGGAGGGTGCTACAGTAGAAAAACGTCCTGATGATCATGACTAGTGGAGGGAAGAACCCTACTCTGGAGAACAATCTATATGAATAAATGAACAAAAATCACATATATATCATTCTTTGAATAAAATGATGTTATGGTGTTTTGATGTTCATATGAACCTCACAATGTTCTGATGATGGTGACAACAATGATGATGATGATGATGAATTGAACGATTAGAATGGTGTCATTACATGACAATGTTTTCATGATGATGTTTCTTATGTAAAACGGGACGAAACCTATGTCATAGGCACTAAAAATAGTTTCTACGCATCTAGGGTCAAGAGTAATGTGTTCATTACAAATGACCTCTTGAAATGATCATTGTCCTTAGAATAGGGATAGGGAAAGAATCATGAGGAAATAACACTAGGTATGAGTCTTAAGAATAACATGATCAATGGAAGAAACCAAAATCAAGAATATACCATAGACATTAGGAGATTTTAAGAACTAGGAATCATTCTTAATGACCATGACATGTTTGAGGAAGGAAGCCTAGACAACTCAGTCCTAAGGGAGTACAAGTGTGGCATGTGTGGGTCATGGTTCCCTCATCATCATCCGAATTAGTAAAATGCACTCCCACTACTCTCCTTTACCATATCGACTTGCAACATGTGGAATTCTTCAAGCACAAAAGGGGGATAAGTTTCATGTTTGTTTCGTATGCTTTCAATGAGATGAGGTGAGCATGAAGTTAGATGTTATGAGCCACGCAGAAACACAACAATTTTAAAAATGTGATTTGTTGACCTAAAGCTAAATTATAAAACACAATTAAAAAATTAAATCTAAATTAAATTATTAAATAAACAAAAATATGTAAATCTATATTACAAAACACAATTAATGAAAATAAATCTAGTTTTACATTTTTTAAATACACTAACTAATTTACAAAAACTAAATTTTAACAAAAAATTTAACTATTTTTTAAGCGTTTAAGAGTTTCTAAGCATACCTCACCATATGGAGGCCATGGAAGCAGGAGGGGATCCTTGGTAGTGGTTGCTACTAATGAGTTGACCCTCAATCGATCTCATGAACCCTTGGTTGCGCTCCTTGACAATGCTTGGTTAAGACTCTAAACAATAACCATTGTGAAAATAAACCACTACACATTTCTAGAAGCTCAATCGAGATGGTGTCTCGATCGAGACTCTAACCCTTAATCGAACAATACAGATCGATCAAGGGTTAATAAAAGGTTCGATCGAGAGTTTTTTTTTAGCTTGATCTAGCGCTTTGTTTAGCCCTCTATTGATCATTTAAAAGCTTGATCGAGAGCTTAAAAAAAATCAATTGAGCTCCTTTTTTCCTCCCTTCACACGCCAAAAAGTGTTACCCGTCTTCATGGGAACACCCCTTAATCTCTTCATCAAATTTTGTCCATAGATAAGATCATTTTGGATCCAAAGTAATCTATGCTCATGTTCATTGCCTTTGTTTTGGAACTAGGTTGTCTAAAATAAATCTTCTAGTTTCCCTAATCGTTTATCATTCTTTGTAATTAAGGATCGCATAACCATTATTCTATGTATATTGTAGTGAGCACAACTAACTAGATTTTTTTTTATGAATGAATCTATATTTTTTTTGGGATGATATTGGGCAAATCATCTAAATAAGTAGTCCTATGGAAAATCATCTAAATAAGTAGTCCTATGTTCTACAGTTTCTTGGGGAGGTTTGTTTTCATGCTAGCTCTCAATTACTTCTAGTTCTTTGCATAACAAGGACCAAAGGTGCTTAGAACTGGAAAAAATTGCAAAGAATGTAGGTGGAACAAGTTGGTGTATCATTGCAAAGGCACTTAAAGTAATCAGGAAATGTACGAAATGCTTTCAAACCACGATATGCAATAGGTGATTTAAGGATCTTTTCAAGATTTTTCTTTGACTTGATGTCTTTTGCCATCAATTTTATACCTTGTAGCTCTCCTATTCGAATTGAAATCTGAGAAGAATTTGAAACTTGTTTGATAATGATTCAAATTGCTTTGAAGAAAGTATTTGTTGTATGTGTGTCAAAGTCTGTAGTGCTATGATGCAGCTCCCACTATGCTATTTGTTGATAAGAAAACATGTTAACAATGTCTTGAGGTCGGTTGAATCCATAAAATAGTTTAGGGAAGTTTATTTCTTCATATTTTTGTCCTAGAAAATGACTAAAGGTTGAAAATTTTCAGAAGGTGTAATTTCTGTAATTTAACTCTCTAAGTCATCTATTAGATGTGATTGTACATATCCATGTGCCAATGTTTCATATATAGTTTCTAAATATGTTTCCCCATCATGAAGGGTGCATAATTATGTTTCTGATGTAGTATTCAATTCTTGTTCAACGCTTTCATTGAATACATTTTCCCAATCAGTATTGATCACAATGCCTTCATTTTTGTAAAGTATAGTATTGAAAAGTTCATGTAGAGTAATCATAATAGCATTTGGACGCACATTTCGAGATGCATAATCATTTTTGTTTTCCAATTTGCATTTTAACATCATGACAACTATCATAGTATCAAATAGAATTCTAGGAAATTCATTTTGGACTTTATCCAAATCTGTAAGGACATTTATTATAATTGTTTTGGTAAGGCCAAATTGCGCTATTATATAACCAAGTTGTCTTATCTATGCAAAATCTATTCTTGGTGATCCTAGTATTTCTTCCAAAGGGGTTAAAACATAGATAGATGGAAATATATTTTTACAACGAATTTGCACAGGTGTTGTGAACAAAGGAATTTTCCCATTAAGTACTGACCTTTTGAAATGCATGCAAATCTGAGCATTGATAACAATGTATGTTGTGTCTTGTTCAATTAAAATAGATTTAAAAGAAAAAATGATTTCAATGTCAATAAAGTCAATTTCCTTATGAAATTGCAACGTTCACACATAGAGCATGCATGGATAGGGACATGCTTAATGGTTCAAAGATATGTGTCAATTTCCTTTGACAAATCTTATTCCTTTTATGGATTTGCTTCATATGTTTCCCTTGTTTTCATATTTCTTATTTCAGCCTATGCCAATTTTTGAATTATTTGATAGGAATATAAGTTTTGATATTCTATGCTATACAAGAACCTGTTTCTTGTAATCAAGCAACCCAACAGTCTTGACTTTGTTTTCCATTGGCATTTTCTTTGGTGACATATTTCTTTTTTTGTTAGTTGTACTGGAAATTTTGAATATTTTGTTATTTTGATGCATATCTTTTAATTGTTTCACTGCAGATATCGGGTTTTTTTCATCCATTGTGTGATCCTTTTTTTTAGCCAGTTTAACATGATTGCAAATGTCGAATAGATGGTCAGAATCAAAAAAAATTATTGTTTTAGAAGTAGATGAGGTTTCGTTGTCAAAAACCAATATGTTGCAATGTCTGAAAGTGTTAATGAAAAGAGTCAACAACATCTTGCAAAATATAGCAAATCTTTGACTTAGTATATGTTGAATGGAAATTTTCTTAAAGCTAGTATTCCATGTGTATATGTCAATGTTAAATAATTCACGTAATCTCCTTCAATGTTACCATGAGTGTATGGCTCTGAAATATTTATAATATAGGATTTCCAACTAGAAGTGAGATTTTTTTTTTGAGTGAGATCATAGTAAAATATTTGTATAAGCATTGAAGTGCTCTACTGTCATTTGCAAAAGCAATTGTAAAAATGTTTGTGCAATTGTTTTTTTCAATGCATTCACACTATAAAATTGTGTGAATCTACAAAATTACTGGAACAATGAATCATGAAAATCACCAACAATATGGATAACAGTATAGGACCCTTGTTCCAATAGAGTTTTCTCAACAGTCTATTGTTCTATTTGATATTGAGTAATTTTATTATAGTAAATTGATTTGTGAAATGGTGAAGATCCAAGTTGAATGGAAAACATTAATTTGTAAGATAGGACTGGTTCAAATTGGCAAGATGACGAGCTTTGATCATGAAAAAGAAGGCTATAGCAATATTCGACATCGGTAGCATTAAAATCCAATTTTGTTTTCTTTGTCACTAACTACACAAATACGGACACATTCAGCCATTTGATACAAAAGAAGTCACCCTACAACCCATTCACAATTTTCCCATGTGTTTGTGAAGCAAATAATGGCATTCTCTCTAAGTAAGTACCACCATCAGTTACATTGTGCAAATATGATAGGAATTTAATGCTCAGCTCTGTTCGCAATGACGATAGAGCTAGGGTGTCTTTTCGATATAAACTATAGTGAAAATGGTTCACAATTCCTTCTCTTATTTCTAGTGGTGTATAACGAAGCTGTCATAAAATTGCTAATGCATCAAAAAAATATTATCTTGGTTTATAGTGGAAACTATGTAGATGGAGTAGATAAAATTTACCTAAAGCAATGGCAATTTCTTCATTTTTCATGCCATGGAATGTGATACCATCTGTTACACCAAAGTTTTGTAGATTGGGAAAAGCTTGGCTAGTTTTGTCTATCCTGTCCATATCTTTACAAAGGAACTACGTAGAAAAATAACCCATGTCCAAACATGAGCTGATTACAACTGTTACATTTGTTAGAATCATTGGAATTAGTAGGCAACAATGGATGCACTTGTAGAAGATATACCTTATTCGATACGGAAACTATTTGAATGATGGGTCCAAAAATGATGCAAGATAGTTTGCTTCTCAATGTTTCTGTCAAGAATTTTTTTAAAGCCTATTAGAGAAAATTTCAAATCAAAATGGGCCTCCTAAAAAAAATTAATAAAATAATAGTTAAAATAATAAAATAATATTTATTAATTTTGGAGGAAGAAAAGAAAAAACTACTTTTTTGTTTGTATTTTCGACATATCTCCCCGTGTTTTTACTCAAATTTCGATCAGGAGAGCTCGTTGTGGAATTAAATTCCGCATCCAACCAGTACCCAATCGATATACTTTTGACACACTTTTGATAGACCCCGCTACCCCAAAAACAAGAAATACCTGAAAAAACGTGATCATCATCACGTTTTTTCAGGTATTTCTTGTTTTTGGGGTAGCGGGGTCTGTCAAAAGTATGCCAATTGGGTACTCATTGGATGTGGAATTTAATTCCGCATCCAACGAGCTCTCCCGATCGAAATTTGAGTAAAAACACGGGGGGATATGTCGAAAATACAAACAAAAAAAGTAGTTTCTTTTATGATACCTATCCCCAAATTTATATTAAAAAGGTGTTTAAGACCTATACGGTATTTCAAATTTAAATAAATTTCATTGGCTAACACATGATGACATGGAATTTGAGTTAAAGTTAAAAGGCCCATTTTGAGTTGAAATTTCCTCTAATATGATTATTGCAGAACAAAGGTATTGAAAGAAGGGGAAAATATTTTAATGGAAAACCTTTTTGACACACACACTAACACTAGGAAAAAAATCAAACATTAGATTATGGATATCAAAGCTATTGTTCTAGAAATTCTATTATCTAGAAAGTTGTGACTGACCTACACAAATATTTGAAAACATAATTCCAGACCATTCACTACATTATAGATAGGTGAAACACTGAAAGGAATAACATTCATAGTTCAAATAATCAAAATACACTAATTATCTTTACCATCCCTGCTATGCACATGCCAAGTAATGTTGCTCGCAACTTCAAGAAAATAATCATAACATGTAACACATAGAAACAACAAGTGAGTAAAACCTCACTGGCACATTGCTTGCAAAGTGCAAGATGCAAGAAAACTATGTTTCTGTTTATTCCTACTTGAATATATTCAACACAAACTTGGTTATAGTTAGCCTAAATGAAGAAAATGATGTGATAGAGAAAAATGTAAAATATTGGATTAACTTTCTTAAGCAGATCATTGGTCAGCAATTGTTTGTTTTCCATTATCTATCATCTATTTTTAAGGGAGTAGATTGTGTTTTTTCCCACAAGTCAACCAAGAAAAGTAAGTTACTAAATATTTATAGAGATTTGATGTTCTTTTAAAACAAAAGCATACTTCTACCAAAGATTAATGAACAATTTACAAATTACTTACATTTGATATGGACAATTGTGACAAGAAACAAAAATATTTATAGAGATTTGATGTTCTGTTAAAACAAAAGCACACTTCTACCAAAGATTAATGAACAATTTACAAATTACTTACATTTGGACATGGACAATTGTGACAAGAAACAAAAAATGGACCATATCAAAAACTGCTCTATTTCTATAGTCAAATACAACCTCTGATCCTTTACAATGTAGAAACTATACTTGTATGAACAAAAGAAAATAACAATTGCGCGGTTATAGACGGGTTCTAATCATAGGGTGAAAACAAAAGAAAACAAATGTCGAAAAGGCTCTGTTCATTGGAAACTATTATTAAAATGGGAGAAGTTAAATTGTCTTACTTAGTGAAGTAATACATGACTTTTACAAGCATCAAATATAAATCAAGGAGCTTCCATAGTTTACATTTTTTGTAAGTTTCTATGAGCATCAGTTGTAACATTTAATTAAGACATAGGAAACATGCTTGGATTGAATAAATGCAATCAACCCAAGATTAATAGAGTTGGGTGCGTCATACATGCTCCATTGTCAATAATAGAAGAAATATGTACAGAAAGCAATGCTCAGTTTATGTATTCAACTAAAAGTAGTTATATTTGGCACATTATCCTTTTTGTATCAATTCAGATGCCTAGCCTTATTTGAGTGTTCTATTATAGTCAAAGATGTATGTAGAAGGTACATGATTTTTTATTCTCCCTTTTCTCCATTTACAAAAGTCAAATAAAAATAGAGAAGCATGATACTACTATGCTCTAACAGGTTCTCCAAGTGAGTTCATAGATACTAGTTTTGAAGCATATGTGTGCACCACAGAACACATTCAAGAAGACAACATACTATTTAAAAATCATTTTACTTTGTATGTCTATGGCTATACACTCATATCACATATTATAACTAAGCAACAATATCTATTCAAGTGCAAATGCCACTCCACATCATTGTATCATAGGAAAAAAAAAAGGAAAAATCCAGTATAATCTATGAGATATGCCACAACATTATGTCGACTGACTATAAGAATTAAAAAGTATACTATGCAAAACAATGGCAATATAAATTAGAAAAATCCTTTCTAGGTGGGGAAATCCTAGTCTTGAAGTCAATGAAAATGTTGGAGGAAAATTTTTCATCTAAATAGTCAATTAGGTTAACATTATGTTTCAACTCATGGAAATCCCAAGTCCATTTCTTCATAAGAAGAACTAATGAGTCCCATTATTCACATTCCTTTCGGAATTTGCAAGTTGATTGCAAAGTTCACATATCAGATATTGGAGTCTATTGCCATATACTGTGGCAATCAAATTTATATTAGATTATCTAAGAATCCAATGTTTCATGTTCACTTCAAGAAAATAGGCATTTGATGCTAGTTTCTCAGTGAATAATTTACAAGGGTGCAATGATCCTAGAGTATGTTCCTTTAAATTCATAGATTTTCAACATATTCACTATGCCCTCGTCAAAGGATAAGTTTGAGATACTCAGTAAGGAGTTGGGTTTGATGGAGAAAACTTTCGTTATAAAGACAAATTTCCATAGTTTTCTCTTATTGCTCAGGTAATGATTATATCAATGATGGCCCAGTAGAGTAGAAAACAAAGACAAAGCCTTCAACTTTTATTTGCAATGGTGATGAATAGATTGAATAATGGCACAAGAGAAAAATACATATACTATTGTTCGATATTGGTAGCGGGCGCATGCATGCCCTCACACCTTCAATTAATTCTAGCTTATGTGTTCTTTCAGGTTTGAATATTTCAATCATTTGAATAAAGTTTGTATATCCCTAGAATCTTGCTCTTACTAGTCTTTACATGCATGATCTAGTGATGGTTGGAGGACATAAATCCATATTCGTTAACAACACTCATGCATGATAAGTTTCAAACCAAGGTAGAGGGTGCAAGGGAGGAGATGCATGCTTGCAAGCCTCTGTTTTTCTTCTATTTGAACAGTACCTAGCACTATTGGCCATGAAACTAGTATGCAGTAGCTCATTAATCTAGTGTTAGGGATCAATGTAGGACTAGGGTTTGATTGTGTCACCTTGAACAATGCCATCCATGTGACTAGATACGTTGAATATTTCTTCTTATTCATGTTCCTTAAAGGATATGCATGGCATATTATTGTGTGTGTTAGCAAGTTTTCTATTTTGAGTTATTACAATGTATTTTGGAAGTAGATCCATTTTTTGTGGTTCAAATTTTAAGCAGCGTGCATTTTAGATTGATTTACTTATAGATATGTTGTTTTGTTTAAACCTTTCAAGTTTTTCAGATATATGGTATTTGTATTATTCTTTCTAACTACAATATCTGCTTACCATTGTTTGGATATTGGAAGATGACCATGAATAAGTAAGATAAAACAATTTGTATTAATGTCCGACCAATGACTACAATAGCAGGTTGACCGAAAATCCTAACCGTCAAGTCATTGGCGATGTTTCAATAGAATATTTCATCTATACAATCAATTAGGTTAACCACAAAATTACTCCTCACTTGGTTATAGCATGAACAATAATGGTTTAGTACAGATCCTTAGAAAAGGTGCAAGACTGTATACGCTTATTTCTATGGGACAAATCAATTTCTTTCATAGAAAATTGTGTATAGAATACATTACATATCGAATAAGGACTTTTAAATATATTGAGAAACCATAGAATATTATTGAAAAGCATAAAACACACATAATTTTGATAGAGACAATGTAGCTACGTACCAGAAAACCTATATTTGAATACTTAGTTTTGAAAAGAATTTCCACAAGATTAAGTAACTTAGGACAACAAGGGGGCGACGGGGAAACATTCTAGGTTGAACATACACCATCAAACTCTGCTAAGAAGCATTGTTAAAGAATGGTAGCAATACAATCCATATATCCTACTAATGATTGAGGGCGAATGATAGCAACTACAATAACGTCATCCAAGCAGTAAGCAAGGGAAGTTTAGGATGAAGTACTTGCACTTATTTTTAATAAGTACATTGAAAAAATGATGAAGATACACTTGAAACATGACTAGGAACTAAAAACTACAAGCAAGGAAATAGTCATTTATTTAATGCAAAATGAGGTAGAAAATAACAAGGAACAAGACTCATCTAAAACCAAAAGTAATAAAGTTGAACAGACAAAGGAAATACTCATATTCCTATTGACAATTTGTAAATACCTGCCCAAAAGTTGGTTGCTCAACGTTAAAACTAGGATCCAACCAACCATCGGGAAGAAAAGATGATGAGTAACATGTACTTCCAAAAGAAAGTTTAGTAGCAATATCTCTAGGGCTTTCCAAACATCTCACTTAAACAAATGGTAGCCTCTATTCAACCTTGGCAAATATGAGAAATATTTTTAGTGAATTGAAACCATTTGTAAAGGGTATCTAGGAGGACTTATGCACTGTTCTTTCTCAAAATTATAAAGATATATACTATTGCAAAGACGATATGATGATATGTTTCTTATTGGAAAAATGTGAAAGATGAATATATATATTTTAAATTGCAACAACACCTTTTTTTGTGAGTGGCAATAATTAGAAGGGATAGTTTATATGAGAATCAAAGGCACATGACATCATCAAAAGGGAAATTGTGTTGCTTTTCTCAAGCTCAAAACATACCTCTAATAATGTTAATGAAAGATAGATGCATGGAATATTTGGAAATTGTGGAGAAATGATTGCAGTAGAAAGGCCAAAATTCTACACCTAGTTATAGTTCAACTACATCAAAATCGTGTCTACCAAGCTTGTACATGGCCTCAATAAGATAGTAGATAATATTACTAGACAGACAACGGTTTCAATTGAAACTCTCAATGGAGAGGCTTGGAGACTGATAAAAACCAATATTTTCAATCAATCCATGGGAGTGCATTTTTAGTATATAAAGACATTGGTTTGTTGTCTTCCCATAAATTATTAATTAATAGCCATTTCACATTTTCAACTTAATGCACTAAATCACATGTATGAGATATCAAGTTTTTTTTACAGTAACATCTTGTTACAGGCATTTTCATAAGGGCATGATAGTAAATGTATAAAGCATGATTTGCATAGAGCAAAGGCCAAATATTGACACATTGGAGAAAAAAGGCCATACAAAACATAGTCCAAAAGCATAACGCTAGAAAAACAAAGCAAATAACAAATCATCACATCAATTATTTATTAGAAGGTATCAATGCACATGTGGTTAATAGTTTGACATATGTAGAGAAGCCTTACAAGAGATGGCACCTAAATAGGTAGATATTAACATGAAAGAATAAACACCACAACATCAATCAATACATTCTTATGAGCAAGTGCGGAAACTTGATGTCAATGTCAGAGATAATTAAAAGCATAACATATGCCAATAACATCTATAGTTAATTCTATTGTAATATCAAGAAAAATAGATATGGATATCTAGGTGGAAGAGGGCTATAAGAATCTTCAACACAGAAAATGCACAAGAACCATAACACCACTAGATCAGAATAAAAAAGAAATTACAAACTACACACGAGAAATTCAATAAAGGAAACACCCTTATATGATGTGAAGTATAAAACACCATCACTAGGATGCATTATAAGATAATAGTGACCCTAGTCTCATTGTTAATGGAAACCCCTAATTAATATTGGAAAACCCAATCGCATTAAGAAGAGAGATAAAGAAATACTGAAATCCAATAAAAGCAAAACATTCCTCATAACACTTGCATAAATTAGAACTAAGAAACCAATATATTGATATTATTGAATAAAATGAAATCCATTCCATGAAAATCGAATACAATCAAAACAATAGAGGTGAATCAAGTTGTTCAAGGATCTAGTAGCACCAACAAACATATAACAAAAAAAAATCAAAGGTAGCAAAACATAATCAACACAATCATATTTCCTACATAGAGATATAAAAGAGTCCCACTACCATAGAGCTTTATGGTTGATAGCATATAACACTAATTAACTAGTACATGCATGGCAACACTAACCAAAGCATTTTATTTTACAGTGACAAATATTTTATATTTCATATCACTTCTGGAATACCATTTGACTGATGGCCATTTTGGAAATGCAAGGAAGATGAAAACCATTGTTTGATTTTCTAGTATATATAGAAAATTGTAGATTATTATAAGGCATCATTATAAAGTTATGACCTTTACAACTAAAAAATGACTATCATGTAGTAATAATTTTGAAATTCTAAGAAAGAAACTACTAACATGAACTACTCATGGGGAAATGGTAAAAGAAGAATCAAACAAATACACTAGATGGTAAATAATGGCATGAGCACAAAATAGGTTATACAAACGGACTAAGACCATTAACCCACAACATTTTCAATAATAACCTTTTATTATTAATGGTATATATTACTAGCACAACCATAAGTAAAGTGGTCAGTGAACGCGGATAGGCGCAACGAGCCACTTAGTTGGTTGTTAAACAAAGGATAAATATTAAACCAATTACTAGATTGTTATAGTTATCCATTTATGGTAAGCATAAACATTAAACTAATTAATATAAACATAAAACAAATATTATATAATAAACAAAAACAAAAACTAATATGAAAAAAAATTGAGGTCTGCTTAGTTGAATTTTATTTAAATCTTAATCAATATGCATTTAAGCATAACAAGATACAACGACCATGAAATGAATCCCGAATGTACACTTGTTACACTCAAGTTAATCTTGTTGATCTGCTCAAAGAATTCCAAAATATCAAATAATATCTAAATGCCTATCGACGTAACTAGTGAGTATCAAGGTGCTAAAAAAACCACGAAGTGCTCAAAACATCTTCAAGATACATGTTGGCTATCTGGGTAGACCCGGGTTTACTATTATACATATACCAACAATACCCTTAGCTCACTGGCCCTTTCGACGACAGACCGCAAAACGGTCTGAAGTCTCACCCGAAGTGATCTTATGGGTTGGTCGAAGACTCAGGTGTCCTCAACCAGGTTCTGTAGCATCCTAGGGTCTCACTGTTTCTCTTAGCCAGCGAGATCTCTCTGCAACGCGTGGTTCTCTCTTACTCGTGGGTTCTGACAGGGTCACGGGTTCTGACAGGGGAAGGACTCCTATCGCATCGCAGCGACTCAGATGATGCGCACCTCTCCATTCCGCTTAACGCACGAGCTGTGATATCTCACACAGCAGCTCCTCTGACGGTGCGATATCACCTACTGTCAACACGATATCTTCTATAGTACGGCCCACTGCGATCCTCACGGTCCAAAGGCTATCTCACTGGGTGGAATGACTTAGTTAAATTTCAACAAGATATTTAACACTCTGACTTGAACTTCCATAGTTCAACACACTCCACCTCGACTATACTTAACTCGCTGAATAAGTATACTGGAGACACTTTAACAGAATGACTTATTACTGTGTGAAACAAGCACTGATAAACTCATATGCAGATGCTTGATACATGTAAATCCACCTTTAACCTTCAATAATGTTGTAACTGAATGAGGACATACAAACATTTACTAACTGAGACAACATTCATGTAACAGATAATAGATATCAACTAAGTAAAGCACAATCACATGAAATAATCACATAACACACTAGTTTTACGTGGTTCACTTTCAGGGTAGAAGCTACATCCACAGAACTGTGTTTATTATATCTTGAGAGAGCACACAGTTCTGCTGCAACCTATTGTGCAGCTAGAGATCTTCTGGGTAACTCCGCACTCACTGCCGGGAGCCCTTCTCTCCTAGATCTCTTCTCTTTCTCTATATTGCCTTCTTACAATATTCTCTCTCTCTCTCTCTCTGTCAATCCCTGCGGATTGTTACATACATACTCCTGGAATCGGCTATTGGTTACAGTAAGGTAACTATGGACTGAATAGCAGAACCAGAGCTCGACTCTATTACAATACAAAATAACTGTGAGCTAACAGACTATTGGACTCTCAGACGGGCTAACTGTCTGAATAGCTACAGGTTATCTGACTAGCTAACCTTTTACAATACAAAATACATCCCTTTATAGGCGGCCTGAAGGTCTCGCCATTACAACACTGTGGGCCTGTCCCAACAGTAACCCAAAAACCCTAACTGTGACAGTCGGTTTATCTGTACTCGAACTACTGCTTTCCGTCACACCACAGCTCTCTGCAGTCTTCCACGCTTCGCGGCGCTGATCGTGGGTACTGGGCGCCGCTTCCTTTTTTGTCATTCATCTTCAATACCTCGGCCTCGTTGCTCCTTTTTCCTTTATGAGGGTAGCTGAGCCCTCTTGTCTTCGCCGCTGGCTTGAATGCAGTGGGTGAGCTCTCTCTTCTCGGCTGCTCTGGTACTGTCGTCTTCTTTGACTTCTCTGTCCCGATAGTCACAGTTTTCGGCTCTGATCTGCAGCTAGAAACATGCTACGGCGTTGTATCTTTACCTTATCTCTTATATCTTCGCCAAAAATGTCTATCTGCCAAAATGGCAGCTTCTCCTATAGCTGCGGGACCCTACTCCAACAGTCCCCTAACACTTACTTGTGGCTCGTCCTCGAGCCACTAACAATAGGCTTCTCCTTCTATGTTAAGAGGATCCCCAGTGCGATGCCAGATGCATCCACATGTACATGAAATGGCTTGGTCCAGTCTGGGAATACTAAGATGGGTGTTGTAACCAACTTCTCTTTAAGGGTGTCTAGACTTTTCTGGCATTCCTCATTCCATAGGAATTTCACGTCTTTCTTTAACAGCTTCTCCATAGGTGCTGTGATCTTTGCATAACCTTTGATAAATTTTCTATAGTACCCGGTATGACCAAGTACTGTTCTCAATTGCTTGACTGAGTTGGGTGTTGGAAGTTTTACAATGATGGCAATCTTTGTAGGATCTACCATCAAGCCTTGTCTACAGACAATGTGACCCAACAAAATACCAAATGGCGCACATAATATGCATTTTTTTAAGTTTAGAGAAATCTGGTATTGCCTACATTTCTCTAACATCAGTCTTAAATCAGTTATATGTTTGTCGATTAATCCAAATACAGTCCAATCGTCAAAATAGAATTCTAAGAATTTATGGATGTATTCTTTAAATACAGCAACTACTACTCTAGAAAAGATAGCTGGTGCATTCTTAAGACCAAAGGGCATTACCGTATACTGGAATGAGCCCCATTTTGTCGCAAAAGTGGTCTTAGATCGATCTTCTGGATGGATTCTGATCTGGTGATAGCCTAAAAAGCCATCGATGAAGGAGTAGACCTCCTATCCTCCCACATTGTCTAGAACTTCATTAGTAAACGGTGTCGGAAATGGGTCATGAATTAATGCATCGTTGAGTTTGCGCAAATCGACACAGATTCTGATTTCTCCTTTGGTTTTCTTCTCTTGCACGACCATGGGACTAACCCATTTGCTTTCTTCCACTGGCTCAATGATGCTTGCTGCTAGCATATTATCGATCTCATCCTTAACTTTTTCTTTATGCCGAGGATTTAATCTGTATGGACGTTGCTTAACTGGTCTAGCATCCTCTTTCAATGGTATCCTCATTTCTCCCAAGTCTCCAACTATTCCCTTCATTTCTGTGAACTTAGTGGGGAATAAGTCTTGATAGTCGTGTAACAGATCTGCAATGTGTGCTACCGTTTCATCATCCCAATAGTCTCCAATAGAGGCAAGCTTTGGTTCTGTGTCTGTGCCAATATTGATCTTTTTAATCTTGATGGGGTCTGTGATAACTGGAGTCTCTAGCTTCGGTCCATCAACATCGCGAGTGCCTTCTGACTCTGGGATGTTGATGTTGCGAGGATCCTCATCCTCCTCCTCTGGTTCTGATGCAAAGTTATAGCACTCTAGCGCCTGGTCCAATTGAACAGCCCAATCAGGTTGAGCCGCCACTGATAGGGTACAGTCCTCAAAGATCTTAATCTTTATAACGTCTAAAGCCTGATTAATGCTTGGGTACTCAGATTCAAAAGCGAAAGTGAGTTCAGAGCTGTCTATCATAAGTGGCCATGTAGTTGTTCCTCTACGCAACTCTGTCTCAGTGTACCAATTCTTTAGAATTTGATCTAAAGTGTGAATGAATCGGTGAACCCATTCATCCTCGAGAATTTCCGACCAATTCTGTTCACAACTCTGAATGTGTGACCTGGGGTCACTTTCTCCTGTATATTTCTTCTGTAGACACTCTTTGCCATGGAAAAACTGATCATTGTCAATCTCTTGAAGTCGTCCCATGACGCGATATGTTGCTTGTGTGCATGCCACCATCTTGCAGGTGTGGCTCTTACTGCAAGGTCAATTGCTGACATCCTCTGCTCTTGAGGAATTTCCTATTCAAACCGTTCCAAAAAGTCGTTGACATCCACTAAGCCATCAAACGACGGAATATCCTTAAGCTCTGCTCCAATCCATCACAGTGATTTAGTCAGATATGCACATCTGCGAGCTGAGACTTCATAAAGTCTGTTTTGCCAGTTCTCTAGACCAACATCCGAATCCGATGCGCATGAGTTGTCGCATCGCCAACTGATATTTCCTTCTACGGTTGGGTTGATGTAGTCGCTCTGATTGGCGGTCATCTGATAGAGGCTCTCCATATTACGCGCCTCATCCTCTGCTTGGATAGGTTCAATATATCTAGGACCCTGGAAAGGATCCAACGGTGCGATGACCCGGATCTGTGTATCCTCAAAAGTCATTTGTCTTTTCTTTAAATCGATAACAGCCATGTTATCGATTTCCCAATCAATACCTAGTAGAGATGGATACAGTCTACTATTGCCAATGATTTCTATAACTTCAAAGTCTGCAAAACTGTGAACTCCATCAATGTCAACTGGCACTTGTGGTAATCGACCCAGTGGTGATACCCTCTGTTGATTGGCTAGTCGTAGATGGATAGGCGATCTGGTTAACTTGGGGCTACCCATCTGTTCCCATGTTTGCTTAGTCAGAACATTTACCTCTGATCCTAAGTCTAGGATTACCTCATCCATTTCAAATTCTCCAACTTGTGCTGTGAGTCGCATCTCTCTTCCTGTTCTTGTATGGCCCATAATATTATGAACAGCACGCTGCGCACTGCTCACGGAAGAAGATGGCGGATACTGATCTATGATGCACTGAAGCTCTCTGATAGCTTTCTCATTTCTTACGAGTTTCAAGCAACTCCGCAGGAAGGATTGTACACTTCCTGTCGACTCATCCTCATCACATCTTCCTGATGTGGTAGCCTGCGATGTCTCCACAGGACTAAGGCCACAAGCTGTTTGCTACGGTACGCCCCTAGATGGTTGTACCTGAGGTCCTGATTGTATAGGTTCATTAAAGAAAGTTTTAGCTTCCTGAAATGTTTCTTTATTCTTCTACAGGTATAGTGGTGTTGATTTATTAGTAGCTTTGCGCACACACTCCGGTCCTGTGTTCTCTTCAGTATCCTGCAATGTCCCACTAGTGGAAGCACCGCTGCGAGTCACAATGTTGACTCTTGGTTCTGGCTCTTTCTGCTCAGCAGCGATAAGCTGGATGTTCTGATGTACTGCTGGCTTAGGTTCCCTGATCTTGGCTATCAAGGTAGGAAATTCTTCTATAGCATGATCGTAAGATTTGCAGTAATTACATGTCGTAGTAGGGCTTTGATAGTCCCTAGCATAATGTCCTACAACTCCACAGTTGTAACAAGTAATCGGTCCACGGCCACGGCCAAAGCCTTCACCACGGCCAAAGCCTCCTCCACGGCCTCATCCTCTGAATCTTCTGGGTAACTCCGCACTCACTGTCGGGAGCCCTTCTCTCCTAGATCTCTTCTCTTTCTCTATATTGCCTTCTTACAATATTCTCTCTCTCTCTCTCTCTCTCTCTCTCTCTCTCTCTCTTTGTCAATCCTTGCGGATTGTTACATACATACTCCTGGAATCAGCTACTGGTTACAGTAAGGTAACTATGGACTGAATAGCAGAACCAAAGCTCGACTCTATTACAATACAAAATAACTGTGAGCTAACAGACTACTGGACTCTCAGACGGGCTAACTGTCTGAATAGCTACAGGTTATTTGACTAGCTAACCTTTTACAATACAAAATACATCCCTTTATAAGCGGCCCGAAGGTCTCGCCATTAAAACACTGTGGGCCTGTCCCAACAGTAACCCAAAAACCCTAACTGTGACAGTCAGTCTATCTGTACTCGAACTGCCGCTTTCCGTCATACCACAGCTCTCTGCAGTCTTCCACGCTTCCCGGCGCTGATCATGGGTACTGGGCGCTGCTTCCTTTTCTATCCTTCGTCTCCAATACCTCGGCCTCGTTGCTCCTTTTTCCTTTATGAGGGTAGCTGAGCCCTCCTGTCTTCGCCGCTGCCTTGAATGCAGTGGGTGAGCTCTCTCTTCTTGGCCTCTCTGGTACTATCGTCTTCTTTGACTTCTCTGTCCCGATAGTCACAGTTTTCGGCTCTGATTTGCAGCTAGAAACATGCTACGGCGTCGTATCTTTACCTTATCTCTTATATCTTCACCAAAACTGTATATCCGCCAAAATGGTAGCTTCTCTTGTAGCTGCGGGACCCTACTCCAACAATACAACTTAATACTTAACTTCCCTTTGTAATATGACCATTGGGAAAGGATTTATGCCCCTACTAAATAGGGAAACAAGCTTGTGTGCGAAACCGAGACCTTGAAATAATGACTAATAAGAAGCATGACATTCATAGCATTAACCTAATCCTCGTCCTACATTGGAAGCCATGAGTAGAATGAGAAACAAAGCAATACATTCTTACAAGAGTTTCCCAATGAAGTAATAGTGAGAAATTGAGACTTATTCTAAAACTAAAGCTTGACCCTCACCAACACTCGGAGAGAATAAGGGATTCCTTCACTAAGATCTCCAAAGCAATAAAAATAGAAGGGTGTCTTCCTACTCAACCATACCTCGCTTTTGAGATTCTGTGAAGAAGAATTTCTTAATAAGAACAAATTCATGCAAGTTTATACCCCTAACAAGAATAAGAAAATATTTTTGAAAAATAAATCTGTATAGAAGGAATAAATAGGATCGAAAATAAGAACAAATTCATGCAAGTTTATACCCCTAACAAGAATAAGAAAATATTTTTGAAAAATAAATCTGTATCGAAGGAATAAATAGGATCGAACCAAACCTTATACTCCCTTAACCTATAAAATGTTTTGTTAATTTATTTATGTGTGGGATCTATGGAAATATTTCGCAACCAAATATTCCATATTTACTTAAACTATTGTATGAATCAGGTTCATGCAAGATAGAGGTCATGGCACATGACCCATAGTCTCAGGTCAATCCCAAGGCCACCTATTTCAAACTAGAGGTGTTCTGTTGTTCCAAACTAAAAAATAAGTAAAATATTTACACAAAGGAGGCACAAATATTCATCGAAGCATCTAAATAAACTTACCTAGCCAAACTGCAACAATGAAAATAGATGGTCCTCACTCAGTTGCGAGAATAAAACCCTTCCTACAAAAAAGCAAAGAACACATATCAAACTGTAGAACATATAGCCAATAAAAGACCATTAGCCAGCCTGAAACAATGACAGTAGATTCTAGACAATTGATTTTACCTCCACGAAATTGTATGACCACAAAGGACCAATAGCCATCCCAGAAATCTCTGCTGCAGATAAGATAAACCCTCACTCTTTTTGGGTTCATCACTTGAGCAGAGATAACCAAACAAATTCACAACACAAGAGTCTAGCACCCAACCAATACTGAGTCAAGATCCCAAACTCGGATTATGTCTACTAAGTGCACAAACACCCAAACCAAAATTGAATTGGTGGTAAGACGAGCAACCCAACTTTGAGCTTCAACAACACTGCAATCAAAACTTGGGCACTTCCAACAACAACAAATAACAACAACAACAAAACCTTAGCACTGCACTACCAACAACAACAAATAACAATAATAAATGGTTGACTAGTCTGAAACAATAGACAGTAGTGGCCTCTTATGTAGATGAGATAAATCAAATCTAAATAAACCCGCATAGATAACTAGAACTATATTGGTGATAACACGAGTAGACCCGACCTCCACGTTGAACATCACTATAATAAAATCATATCAATAAAGAACCTCACCACTGTCAAAGCAACCAGAATCACCTGTAATTAATTACACTCTCAACCCAATACATCATCTGAGGCCACACTAAATAATGGTACAACCTGCCATAAATAACTCCACTCTTGTTATCTTTGCACCCTCTAACTGCGATGTCATTTCAATTTAATGTTGATTGAAAACCCCAGACATCAGTACGCCGCCACAACAACTGGCATACCCTCCAACCTTGGCATTGCCCCTCCACTATCCAATAGACCATAAATAAATATTAAAATAATAAAAAAATGAAATACTCTACAATTAGAAATACCAAGGCTAAACTTTAGATTTTAAAAAATTAGAATAGTGGTAGAACTGCCATAAATAACTCCACTATTGCTATCTATGGACCCTCCAACTATGATCTCGTTCACATTTAATGCTCATTGAAAACCCCTAACGTCAGTACGTCGCCACAACAGCTGACACACCCTCCAACCTTGACGTCGCCCCTCCACCAACCAATCAAACCATAAATAAATATTAAAATCATAAAATGAAATACTCTACAATTAGAAATATGAAAACTAAACTTTAGGTTTTAAAAAATTAAAAAAGTCAACTCATTTTTGAAAATTAGTGAACACTATATGTGTAAGGGTTTATCTTTACATAATTATCATAATTGATAAAAATATATATATTTATTATTGAATTGATGATTATTACATTGACATGCTTACATTATATATGGAAGCTAACCTATGAATAGTCGGGCCTTGGAAAGAGGTGACCTTTGACCATTAATACTAATTAACCTAATTGTTAAATAAATTAATAATATTAGTAATATACTATTTAGGTATATTACATTATGTCCCTTACAGAAACAATAACGATGAAATACATTAATAATATTATTATTATTTAGAAATAAAAAATATAATAATAAAATAAATTATTATAAATTTATCTTAATTTTTTCATATTGAATAAACTGAAATTATAAATAAAAATTAAATATAGATATATATTAAATATTACCAATCATTTTGATTTTACGCATTATTATGGAAAATAAACACTAATTATACAATACATAAATTATAAATATTGAAAAAGTTAACTAAATGCTCATATTATTAACCTTGATGATAAAATATTTTTATATGTGATTATCCTATGGAAAAATACTAAGAAAAGTATATAGTAGAAGTATTTAGTTTGAAAAATCAATTTAATTTCCAATTATTCAAAATAGTTACCAACTTACAACTTGAATGGGCTTACTAGTTAAGAACATATATTTCTTCTTAGGAGGGGTCTCTTATCCAGAAGGGGTATGGTATGTCCAGAGGGGTCTCTTATCCTACAAACAAGGGGGTCTCATACACCAAATTGACATTTGGTTCGTTGTGACCTTAAAATTACACACACACACACACAGAATATTGATAGTGAAAAAAATAGTCTGTAATTTAAAATGATAAAAAATATATTGTATAATTTCAAATGAATATCATATGTTACCATTATTTATAGTGGAAAGTGAGTATTAATAGCTAAAAAACAATCAATCCAAGAATTGACTATAGAGGATCCAAACCAATTAAGGAAGTTTGCAAGAATAAACATAGTTTCTGATGAGTGTGACGAGTAGACCATCATAAATGGAACATAAATTAGGGACTAGAGAGAAACATTAGAGTTGAATTAGATGTTGAATATGAAAGAAGGTTAACGTGTAAGGATAAATATAGTCCTCGATAAGTGTGGAAACCATACTACTTGGAATTGGAATGCATAACTGGAACTAGAGAAAAACACTAGAGTTGAACTAAAGGCTAAACATGTGAGTGCATGGGACAACTCACAAATAAAAATGTAGTCCTTGACTAAACCACTAGAAATGGAATGCAAAGCATGACCTAGAGTAAAACATCGGACTTGAACTAGTTGCATACAAAGTAGTTTGGTCAGAGTAGGTGAGTAGAAGTAATGTGGAAATTCATAGAGTAGACCCAATGGGGCATCAAAATAGAATTATGCAATAGAATGATGAGATGTGGAGGGTCTACAACATGGCTATAATTGATGTTCAAATCCCGACATGTACTACATGAATTACCAAAGGGTGCCATCATCGTTAGGGGTGCCATGTACTCAATTGATATTGATGTAGCAACTTGACATTCAATAAACAACGTGACTTGCAATCATAGCTTGCAATGGCAACCATATCATCTTGAGAGTCTATAAACTTATTCAAGAACTTTTAAAACCCAACGTTTCATACTTCAAGATGAGTCCATCCTTAGGGGATCAAAATGCAAAGATTGAGTCCATCCTCAAGGGATCTCAATATTTACATTGTGTCCCCTGAGGATGGACTCAACTTGAAGTTTGAAATGTTGAGGCTTAAAAATTCCTGAATAGATTTTCTAGTCTCTCAATATTATCGACCTATAACATGGACACTATGAACGGAACAATATCATCTAATCATTTTGTATCTAGTAATCATACATTAGTTATTTATCCTTGTCAATCACCAAATCCAAGATCCATGCTAGTGGAGCATAATTGTGGAAGTCCTCAACATAGTGCCAATATGATAACATGATGGCATGCACCAACTGGTGCCCTTTATGTGACTATCTTTTATCCATGTTGACCTTTTAGCAAGTTAACATGTATCTTTCTCTTTTTATTATAATCAAAGATTGTTGGATATTTCTTAGAAAAGATGTGTCTACGTGATGGAAGGTGTTTGACTTTTTGAAATTGATTTATCCAAGTCGTTTTTCTTTATTTATTTATTTTTGTAACAAAATCAATTAGATTGTGTATCAATAAATTGTTGTAGCTACACTCATAAACACAAAAATATGAAATGGGAGAGGCAAGCCATCATAAACAAGTTTAGCATAGTCCAAAATGTTCCAAACTACAACAAAAAGATGACTTTTATCCTTCATAGAGGATACCCTAATTTTTCTACTTGTATATATCCGACAAAAGACGCCTAGAAATAGTTTTAATTTACTAAAACATTGAATTAAACTTAGATTAAGAGAACACTTGCTTGTTATTGGCTTGATCTTGTCCTTATGGAGTTTGATTGATTTCAGCCAAGTTCATTCTACTCATGTCTGTATATGTTGGCATTTGGTAGGCAATCTCTTCTTCTTTGAGGTCTTATGAAGCTAATCTCATTTACATTCTTACCTGTAAGACTATAGACTATGAATCCTTGCTAACATTGGAAACCGAATTGCATTCTATTTCCAGAGCTTGTATTTGTCTCTTTTGATACACTAATTTCTCCATAACCACATCATAAATACTATTTTGTGTGTCTTCCTTTGTGTGCACCTTACTTGTAACTTAAAATATTGATGTGGCATTCCGAACAGTAAGTTGTTCTTTCCTCCTCAAAATACCATGGATCATAATTTTCACACAAAAAGCACTTCCTAGGGTTGGAGTGGTTCCTATCTATCACACTCAACAACAAAAACAAGTTCAAGATCCCACAATGGATGATTCTCCTAAGAAAGAACCCTAGATAACCAACCATGTACAATTGAATCTCATGATTACGAAGGATGAACTTTGGGTGCCAAGAGTTCGTAGGAACGACAATAAATAGACTCAATAGACCAAGAAACATAATCCCAGGAGAATAATAATTCCCAATTTTGATTTCCTTGCCAATATAACAAAAAAGTCTCAACCATTTGAAAAATACCCTACACAATATGACTACAAACCCACTATATACAATTCCTTCAAATTGCAAGTCATGGTGCTAGTCTATACCATGATGACAAGATATATTAAACCTAGAATCAACAACAAAGAACTTGTCAATGGTTTATTGCTTACAATGGAATGTTGAGTGGTCGTCCCGAGCCTTTGACCAAAGTCTAACCAATTATAAACAACACCGAAAGGATCCATTTTTACTCTTGCATAAATCCCAACAAGCCTGATGTATTAATTATCCTAGCTCCACACTAATGTCGAAGTGTGTGTGCGCGTACATGGCATGAGGGAAAAATGAATGAGTGATGCAATCAATATAAAGCTTCCCTTGGCACCGTGGGTATGTGGAGCGGATGCAAGACACAAGAATATATGCCATTTAGATTGTGGAATGGGATACAAGATGGTCCCTTCTTTGATTTTTAAAATTCCTTCCTTCAATTTTGTTTCAAGGTTAGCCACGTGTTCCACTTGGGAATTGTGATTCATGAACACATGGAATAACTAAATATTATCAAACTTGTTTGCTTCCTTTTGGACTCTATGAATAGATTTGGCAAGCTTACCATCATGATGCAACATAGTCTCCAAGAACAAGAAGCTTTCTAACAAATCATATATGAAGAAGTCTCAACCCGTGAAAAGAAGCAAATGCATATGCCTAATTATTTGTCATTTTTCACATCCTCCAATAAAAGAAATTTTCCTCTCTTCCATCAAAATTAAAAACAACCTGTGCACATATATTACCCTATTCATAATAATAATAATAAAACTCAACACATCTTTAAAAATCCAAATTAATTTAAGTTATAATTACTTATATTAATCATATAATTATTTATTCTTATTATGTTATACATTGGTATAAATGTTCTCTTAATATTTGAGACTAGTCATTTAGCATATCGTTTATAAACAAAGTAGTCTATCTATTCTACATTTTCGATTTTAAGGTGAGTTTTGGTCGAAAACCCGGTTTTTTTCGGCCGCGAGCATGGGACACGCGTAAGCCCAGGTGTGATTTGAACTTGTGAGCTCCTTTACAACATGTGACTTTATATCAAGCGAATTGCCAATAAACCACCGTGCAATCTATTTTAAAGTACACCTTTATAAACAATTTTTTTTAATAAAGAAGAGTTTAATCTTTTATATCTAAGACAAATAGCCATATAACCATACGTGTCCGATGTACCTACAAAAGGTGTAAGACAAATAATTCAATCTTCTTCCATATTTGTAAATTATGAAACCTATAACAAAAGCTAGGATACCTTGGACATCAATCTTTTTGAGTACAGAGTTCCAAAAGATATCACCTATGATAAACCATGTTGATCTTTGTGTTGTTGTATGGATTTGTTGCAATATCATATTGTTCTCTTTAGTGGTATATAGGAGTTAAAGATCCCCTTTTAACAATATAGGGTGCACATTTACATTACCAAAAACTTTATGCTTGAAAGTTTGCTTTTAAAGTCATGTGAACGCAACATCAAGTGTCTAACTTGATTAGGGAGTGACTTTTTCCTACCAAGATTGGGGTGTTTTTAAGTTGATCCCTTTTTTATTAGCTAGGGTACAAAATCCTTGCGAGATCTACTTAATACCGTGATGGATATATTTTTTTGGTCAAAAGTATCCAAGATTTGCACTTATCCTAAATAGTCTTAATAGATTTATTTGGAAAACTATGGTGTTAACATGAGGAGTGATCCCAATAGCTTTGAGCTTAGTCCATTATTATTAAAATCCCTTTCAATTTCCTAACATGGCATACAGATAGTTAAGCGCTCCAATTTGCCCTATTGTTGTTGTGAATAAACTTGGCTTAGGAGGTGGAAAACGCTTCAATATGTTTTTTTCTACTTTCACTACACCCGCCACTGAATTTTGGAAGCTTTATAAACATTTTGAGGAATCCATGTTGTTACAATATATGGGGATAGTACAAGATTACAAAAACCAGACCGGTGGTTGAACTAGTTGACCTTGAAAACCGGAACCGAACCAAAACTAGAAGAAGAAAAAAATCGGCCAATCAAAATACAAAAAATACTTAAATTTTGAAAAATTATATATATTCATGTGCAACCATGTGAATCCAGACCATTATACAAAAATTTCCAAAAAGGGGCTCTTTCTATGTGCCATATTGAGCATATTACACTAGAACCTTCCCGATTCAACCAACTTTTTTTATTTAAAAAAAAAACCCCTCTTAAGTGTTCTAAAATTATGTATGGAATTGGGCAAAACTGGAACCGTTAAAACCAGACCGATCTAGTAAAATCGGTCAAAACCATCTGGTTCCATACGGAACCAGTCATTTCCAGTTTGAGACACCAGTTGACCCAGTAAGGCTCTAAAACCGATCAGACTTGTTGGCTTTACTGGTTTCGGTCTGGTTTTTGTAACACGAGGCTAGTATGTTGCAAAACAAGTGATATAAGAGCTTGGTTGCACTTGGTTGATAACCCAAAGGGTTACCATTTTTGTTTAGAAAGGGAAAATCTAGACCACCAATTGAGTAAAAGGAGGGAGAACTAGTGCTATATCCAAGGGTAGAGCCAATGCAAGTTTAATGTATTTGTGTTGGGATGCAAGATTATTTGAAAGTTTGTTAGTGTCATTTTTGGGATGTAACCTTGGTTATTGGATTGTGAATTCATTGGATGTATACTTTGATGAGAACCTATTTGGAAGGGTGGAGAAGGGAGAGGATATGGAACATGGAAAATGTTTACTTGGCATGAGTTCACTTGTGGTATTGTTCGAAAATAAACTTGGCTCATGTTTTGGGTTTGGAGGATATTTTGTAAAGGTTAGGGTTGTGTTTGTTTCATGTTAACATTTTGGGGAAAGGTTTGTGAAAAGGTTTGGTTTCAACCACCACATAATAATTAATGCTTAGAAAACCAATGGTCAAAGTAACAATTCTAGGTTGATCCCAATGACTAGTTGGGTGAAGGATTAACAACAAGGACTAAGAAATGGTGGAAGGAGACATGTTGAAGGATTTGCACTTGACGAGGATTACTTTCGCATGCCATTGGACTAGGTGGATCTCGAGGCTGTGGAGAATGGGGAGAGGTCCCTTAAATCACATGGGAAATTACTAGGGAATAAATGGTACTTGTTCCTTGTGTATTAGTTTGAGTAATACCAATGACCAAGTAATGGACATTGATTTGTGTTGAAGGGCTACCCTCTAGTGAGGTATTTGAAACAAGGAACTTTGAAAGGTTGGGTTCTTCCTAGTTTTAAACTTGTTTTCGAGTTGAAGGTGGAACAAAAGGGTGGACACAAGGACCTTGTGAAAAGTTAAAGCCTTGGGGTACAACTCACACCCAACACATTGAATATGTGTTGAGTGATGAACATCCATTGAATTATTTGCTAGGTAACTTCTTATTTCAATATGTTTGGTCTAACTTGTCTCCATGGTTAAAAGGTAAAACCTGGGAGAAGGGAAATATTAGATGACTCTCTAGGGAAAGCCAGAGGAAATAAAAGAGGAGGTCTTCCACTGAGGGTTGGGGAAAAAGAGAGGAGGCTTTCCTTTCTATAATAGAAAGGAGATGCAACACTTAAAAGGAAGAAGAAAGAAAGTAGGAGGGGGGGCTTCTCTTGATAAATTTAAGCATTCATATGAAGTCCCAAGTGGAGTCACCAAAATGTAGTACAACGATTATAGTGAGATTCAATAGTACAAAAACAATGGTTGAACCACCATTGAAAAATGAAATCGAGGGACTAGAGTCACCACTTGTTTGTTTAGTGTAATCGAGAACCCAAAGAAGGGAAGGAAAGAGGGAAAATGAACCGCTAAGTTGAATAGCTTACATATGAATTAATTGGTAAAAGAGGTTTGTGGTTGATTTTTAGTATACTTCAATTATGCTCTTGTCAACAACTAGAAAGGAAGTTTAGGACTAGAAAGTAAATATGATTTTCCTCCTAGTTAACTATGTGTTCTAAAACAAATATGATTTTCCTCCTAGTTAACTATGTGTTCTAACTAATGAAATGAAGAGTTAGCAAAATGAAAAACAAGAAGTAAGAGGGAATACCGATACTAGGGAAAGAAGATACAAATTACTTGTGTGAAGAGCCTTGAAAAGTTGAGGCTACCATAATGCTACAAATTGTTAGATCTTCTTAGAAAATAACTTGGACACTATCTCCCAAAACAAATCAATATCTACATTACCAAATCAACGATATACATAACTAAACAATGTTACCCAATATGAAAGATAAAGTATTCCCTTAATAATGAGGTGCTCTCCTTACAACTAGTGTGTTGGTAAACCCCCTTAAGTTGTGGTTGAAGATAATCCAAGGAAACACTAGGGATGGAGCCTAAAAACCTTAGATCCAAAGCAACCAATTCAACAAGAGACAAAGACTAAATAAATCATGGAGAGATTAAATTTGTGATGGAAAGCTTCTAGTTGGTAGATAGTTGGAAAAGATAGTTGGTGCAAGTAACTTGAGAAATTGAAAAGGAAATTAGATGGATTTAAGATGTAAAGTTGACAAAGCTTTGATGCTTTAGAGAGACTAAGAAGAGACATATATAACAAAGAGAAATGAAGGGTACTTATAAAAAAGAGAGTGAAATAGTAGTGCCAATTGTTGGTAAAGACTGTACTTTCATATGTACTATTTTTTGATTGACTAGAAAATAGGAGTTAAATAGGTAAGCCCAAATTTTTTCCACTAGAAAGTGAGGATTTGCTATGCAAATTAGGCTACTACACAAGAACCAATCATGATGCAAGGAAAGAAATCTACATCGCAAGCATCACTACGAGGTTATAAAAGGGAAAGATCAAGTTTGATAGTGTAAGCTCTATATGGCTTCCCTCAAATGGATTTGAGAATGTCAAGGACATCCAAAAGCATCTCTAACTAATCAAGGAATCACATCTCAACACAAAAATTGATGTTGATATAATTAGGAAAATGATGTCTAAGGGAAGAACTAAAAAAGGCCTAACAAGGGAAAGTTAAAATATTTATATTCATTATATGTAAGTATTGTTGTTTAATATGAGATATTGAAATGAAATAAATTTGTTGAACAAATTAGGTTAGAGTACTTGTTGAAAAAAGAGTGACATAGGACCGTTAAGGAAATAACAAATTAATTGTTGTGAAATCCTACTTTGATGGGTACTAATTTGCGGTGTTAACTAGAAAAACATGGGTTAAATAAGTAAGTCACAAGTTTCTTTTGGTAGAAAGTGAGGATTTGTTTTGAAAATTAAGTTGATACATGAGAGACAATCATGATGCAGAGAAAAAAATCTACATAATAGGTGCAACAACTAGGTATGTGAAAATCAAGTTTCACTAAGTAATTCTTTTGTGTGCCCTCCAATGGATTTGAGAATATTGTTGGGGACTTCCAAAAGTAATTTCTAACTAATCAAGGGATCGATCATAAGCATGGACATTAAGGTTGATCTAATTAGGAGGTTAACATTTAAGGGAAGAACTTGAAAAATCCTAACAAGGAAAAAAATGATCGTTTAATATGAGTTATCACAATGGTAAACAATAGATATGTATGTTCAATGTAGGTAAGTAACATCGTTTAATACAAGATATCATAATGAAATAAATTTGTTCAACAAATTTTGTTATTTTTATTTAAACAATTATGGTATTTATTGTATCAGAATTATTTAAGATGTAGTTTAATATAATACATAATTTGTCTATGTAAATATATATAAATTCATGAGAGTTAACCCAAGGGTTTGTTGCAGCTGCAACAATTCTCCCCAAATTTCTTAAATTTTGGGCCCCTCCTCCCGATTTAGCGTTGTTTTTTAATCATTGGATCCTTTGAACCTTTTGGTCATGCTTTAATGTTGGATGATTTTAAAGGATTGACTCTCGGCCTGTTTTCGGAGGTTGCGTGTGTTTGAAATTGTTTGGGTTGCTGATTGTGAGTTTGGTTTTGCTGATGGATCTTTGAAAGGCCACTGTTTCGGAGGTGAAATGTATTTTGACCGCTGTTGATTTTTTTTTAAATTGTCCGAACAATCAATTTTCTGTTAATCGGGCGTCATACTATGTTAAATCAGCGGCTGCTGTCCATTTCCCTTCCGCCGTTGCGGCTCCCAAAGCAACTAAGCGCCCGATGTGTAAAGCGCTCCGCTCGCCGATGTGTGTCGGCCCTCTAGTCACATGTTTATAACCTTTTCGCTTCCGCCGTTGCAGCTCCCAAATCAATTAGCCACCCGAAGTGAAAAGCGCTCTGCCGCTAATGCAGGTCGCTTGTTCGTAGTCTTTTCCTTTCCCGCCGTTGCGGCTGTGTGGAGCAATTGGCTTCCGATGTCAATATCTTCCGACTTTCGATTAAGAATTTTCCCACCCGCGGGTCGTGTGTCCTTAACCTCTTCTTTTCCGCCGTTGCGGTTGTGAATAGGTCTACCCTGCCGAGGTTAGCGCTCTGAGCCTCCGATGAAGTTCACGTTTCCTGTCGTGGGTGTTTTCCTTTGAACCCATAGTTAGACGAAGTAGTGGTGCCAGTGTTTGTTAAGCCTTGTGGTAGTAACGCAGTACATGGCCTTCTTAATGCTTAGCCATTTTAGTTGATATGGTTTGAATGCGATTCCAATGAATGATGCACGTCGTTTGATTACAGGTGGTTTCCGGAGATTGGTCAAACTACTGCGGCGCTAAGGGAGGCGGACCGTTTGGTAGAGGTATAGATGAAACCAGCAGGATCGCAAGGAGGACAAGTGGAATAGAAGACAAAACAGTAGCTACCAAGGCACAGACCTGAAAGGTCCGTCAGTGACTCACCTGATCATGGGTTTGCGCAGAAAAGAAGGATCTGAAACGTTCGAGGGACTAGAGAGTCACACGTTTGGAGGCAGCCCAAACGATCTGCTATTGTAGTTTAAATATTGGAAAGTTAGAACTTAAAAAGGGGCTTTTTCCCTGGAAAAACTTGTAACTTAATGCTTGTAAGAGGAACTATTTCGTTTTACAACCAGAGACTACAAATTTTGCCTAGTGGAGGAAGTGCAGTGTGGAATATGTCAATGTGATTAAATGAGCAATGTTGAATGTGAACTATTCTGTTTTCAGCTGTTCCTCATTAGCTGTAAGAGCGTTCTAATTTCTTGAACCTATGTTCTTGTCTGAATGTTCTTCAGTACCTTTATGACGTCTTTTCCACTATGAGTAATGGAATTTTTAACTGTTGATGAGCTATCTTATCATATATACTTTTCTTCATGTTTATATGTTTGGTTATAAGAACAGCTATCTGTGATTTGCCATAACACATGAACAGGGGTGCATTACTCATGAATGAATACCCAACTCTCTAGAGATAGTTTAGTTAGTATTTATTTTCTTGCATGATTTGGATGCTTGTGAGTTCTAAGATGAGAGGTAAGAACCTGTGCATCACATTGTGACTACTCTTTGCATCTTTATCACCCTGCATTGTTAATTAGGCACGTGCATATCATACTTCAAGTCAAAAATACAAAATAGACGGTGGACCGGGCCGCAACCAGTAAAACCTTTGATTTTGTTACTTTGACCTACGGTAGCCGGACCATAAACCGGACGGATTCCCCATTCCAAACAGTCACGGGCTAGTTGGGAACGCTGACTGGGGAGAATCCCTTGCTGTTGTTGCCTACGATTTTCCAGGTCTCAACAGTTTCTGGTGCTAGAAGGAGGGCCTCCAGTGCATGACTGGCCGAGGAAACCTGTTTTCCCGAGATTATTCCACCAGTAACAGTTCTGAAAGCAGTGGGCTTCATAATCTGATTCCAGAAGAAAGGAGTAAAGAACATTTGTTTTATGTTGACAACGAGGTTGTTAATAACCTGAGAAGACACACCAGGGCATATGTGAAGAAGATTGGAGGATTGTCGATCATCCCTGAATTGCCCAGAAGAGAATACAAAAGAAAAGATCGTCCTATATTGGAAGACTCAGTGCTGGTTGGGAATTGGGAAGAACTTGTGGAAAGAGCCTTACAGAAAGTTGTACTGCCTTTGAATCAAGAAGGCCCAGATACTCCTCGTAGTTCTCCTGCTCACACTCCTGTTTGCTCACCTCCTCACTCTCCACCCAGACTCATGGCAGGCGTTAACGCCAATCCACCACCAAACCCACCGCATCCACCACCTGCTTGGAGAGCCAGATCACCTTTGAACCTGACACCTCCATTACATGATCTACCTCAAGCCTTTGACTAGATGTTGCCCAAGTTCGACCCAAGTGAGAAGATATTAGTAGATGACCACCTACAAAGTTTTTACTTGGCAATAGAAGGATTAAGGGCAGGAGAGTATGAAGATGTAGTCTGCAGACTGTTCCCGCATACCCTTAAAGGAGCTGCAGCATCATGGTACTTCGGGTTGCCTGCAAACTCTATCCCTGATTGGGATACCTTTGAAAGGATCTTTAGGAATAAATATGCGACTCAGAAGACTCATGCAGCTCTGATGAAAGGACTATGCTCATTGAAGAAAGAGAGAAAGGAAAAGGTGCACAGTTTCACACAAAGGTTTGCAGCATATCTCAAGAATTTTTTTGAAGCAGATAAACCTTCAAACAAGGTCCTAATTGAATATTATACTTCAGCTTTAGGCCCTGAGTTGGCCATGTTTTCCAAAATAAGGGCCAAGCCTACTTTGGTAGAAACCTATGTAGAGGCAGAAGTAGTGGAGGCTGAAAGAGAAAGTATCGAAGATTATCCAGAACAGTCAGGAGAGAAAGGTGCGGGAAGGAAATCCTTATTGTTTACTAAGCCTAAGGAAGAGAAATCGCCAGATTTTGAAAATATGGCAAAAATGATGGAGAAGCTTTCCAACAAAATCATAGATTTGGAGAAAGAGAAGGAAACACAAAAGTTCTATAAGCCCTATTATAAGAAAAGAGAGGATAACAATCAGTCTCAACCTCCTCCTCACAATGCTACATCGATGAATCTAACAAAGGTAGGAATGGAAAATTTTTGCACTTTCCACCAACAACCACACTCTGAAAGGAATTGTCCTCAATGGATAAACTCAATGATGTTGGTTATGAATCAGCTGTTGGATTCTAAGTTAACAGAAGATGGAGAAGAAGAAAGAAAAGAAAATACTACTTCAACGAAGGAACAAGAAGAGGAAACCATGGTTTTGTGGAATTCTGTTTCGTTATTTGATGCAGAAGAAGAAAAGAATCAGGGCTACAAGGACGTCATGGAAACCAACGTGACAACAAGGAGCCAAGGGCTAGTTAAAGAAAATAGTCTCATTCTCCCAAAGATCAAAAGGCTGCAAAAGAATGTTAAGAAATTTCAAAATAATTCCGCAGTTGATAAAATTCCTGAATTCACAATTACCATCCAGGATCCTAGGCAGACTGATACGTTCGCCAAGCTCACTGAAGAGAAAATGAATGTTGATAAGCCAAATTCTACTAAATTGCCGATGGATTATGACATCGTGGAAGATATTAAGAAGGCGAGGGCAAACGTTTCACTATTTGAAATGTGTAAAGTGCCGCAGCAAAAAGAAAGACTATTGAAAGCACTTGAAGCATTGGACGAGAAGCTTCCCACTGTCAATCAACCTCAGGAAGAAGAAGAAATCAGAGAAACCAACATTGGAGGTAAGTCTAGGAGCAAACAACCACCTTTCCTCCTCACTTTTGAAATTTTCAATCACAACGTACATAATTGTCTGGTAGACTCAGGGGCGTCCGTTAATGTCATGCCAATATCAGTCTGTAAAAAGATAAATGGGCATCCTAAGCCATCCACGTGGAGGGTTGTTCAGTTGGACAGGATGGATGTAAAGGTAATTGGTGAGATGGAGGATGTCCTAGTCCGTTTGGCATCAAATGATAAAGTGTGCCAAGTCATTAATATTGTGGTGGCTGATATACCAGACGCGTATGGTCCTGTCCTGAGCAGAGATTGGTCGGCCAAACTAAATGGATATTTTGCTTCTGATTGGTCACATCTGTGGCTGCCGTATAAAGGAAGTCGGAATCAAATTAAGATTTCGAGGGAGCCTCACATGAAATACAATGTTACTCAACTCGACGAGAAGAATGAACAAGTGGATTCTGTGTTGGGAAATTATTTTATTGAGTTGGAACCAAGAAATTAACAGGAAGAAGAGGCCAGCAACACATTAGACACCCAGCCTGATCTCCTTCGATTTTCACAGGCTGATGAAATCGATTGTAACATAGTAAACTTAGCGGTAGGAATAGATTCTTATGCAGTAGTTAGCGATTTTTGGACTTTGTTTTTTGATGGCTCTAAGACGTTAGAAGGATCAGGGGCCGACTATGTTCTGATCGACCCCAAGAATAATAAACATTTCCTTTCCTGTAGATTAGATTTTGAATGTACGAATAATACAGCTGAGTATGAAGCGCTGGTGCAGGGCTTAAGGAAAGCGATTGAATTAAAGGTAAGTAATCTAAAAGTTTTTGGAGATTCTGAAATTATTGTGAAACAAATCCAGAATCAAATACATTGTGTTTCCCCTCACTTGAAGGCTTACTAAAATGAGGTATGGGACCTACTTAAATGTTTTAATGCATTCAATATTATCTCAATTCCAAGACTTAAAAATCCAAGAGCTGACCTGTTGGCCACATCAGCCGCTAGGCTGGTACCTACTAATAATCGATGCTCTGTTGAATTTCTTTTCAGGCCCTCAGTACCTGATATGATTACCAACCTATGAGTGTTTAATGATGACCAACAGATTATAGAATGTTTAACAAATGAAGAGGTATTTAAAGGAGCAATTATAGATGATGAAGAACATCAGGCCGAGCTGAAGTATGATAATTTCATCCCTAAAGGAGTCAGAACATTAGAAAGAATGTTCGATTTAAATGAGAAGTTCAGAAGATCGACCAACGTGAAGACTCGCAGCTCATCTCTACAGTTCGAGCTGATAAATTTAGGGACTGAGACGAATCCTAAATTTGTGAATCTTGGCAAATGTTGTTCACCAGCAGAAAGAGATAAGTTCATCAGTCTGTTTAAACAATATAAAGATGTTTTCACCTGGACATACGAAGATTTGAAAACATACAACACCAGCATCATCAAGCATGTTGTCCCCATCCAAAATTGGAACCGTTGATTTAGAGTGAAGTGAAGAAATTATTGGATGCTAGAATCATTTTTAAGGTCAGACACTCTGGGTGGGTATCAAATCTGGTACCAGTGAGAAAAAAATCTAGAGAAATCAGACTATGCATGGATTTCAGAAATTTAAACCGCGCTTCAAATAAAGATAACTATCCTGTGCCACCCATGGAGCAATTGCTACAAATGGTCTCAGGTTCTGAACTATTTTCATTATTAGACAATTTCTCTGGCTACAATCAAGTATTGGTAGCCGAAGAAGACATATTGAAGACAACGTTTAGGACCAAATGGGGAACCTTTGCCTACAGAAGGATGCCCTTTGGGCTTATAAATGCTGGAGCAACGTTTCATAGGGCTATGGACATAGCTTTCCGCAGATTGATTGGTCGTAGTGCTGTAGTGTACCTCGATGATATTACGATATTCTCAAAGAAGAGAGAAGAACGCGTGTTTCATTTAAGGCAAATTTTTGAACGCTGTCAGAAATATGGCATCTCGCTCAATCCCAAAAAGTGTGTGTTCGCTGTCACGGAAAGCAAATTGCTGGGTCATATAGTTTCAAAGAAAGGAATCTCTATAGATCCAGAAAGAATTAAGGGCATTGAACAGATCCCATTACCCCATAATAAAAAAGGGATGCAATCATTTATGGGAACTATAAACTTCGTGCGAAGATTTGTGCCTGATTTCGCTCAGATCATCAAGCTGCTGCAACAGATGGTGAAGCAAAATGCACAATTCAAATGGACTGAGATTGAGAAGAGAACATTCAGCAAAATTAAAACTGTTGTTGCACACGCACCCTCCCTGAAAAGCCCAGATTTCGATAAAGACTTTATTTTGTATACCTTTGCATCCGATGATTCACTAGCAGCTGTGCTTACGCAAAAGGAAGATGGAGGGGATGAATTCCCAATATCTTTAATGAGCACTGGTCTACAAGGGGCCGAATTAAATTACCCAGCCATTGATAAACAAGCTTACGCAGTATTTAAAGCAGTAAAGCAATTCAGGCCTTATATTTTAAAAAATCAAACCAAGGTGATCGTCCCCTACCCAGCTGTAAGGTCCCTTCTTGTACAAAAGGAGTTAGGAGAAAGAAGTGGTAACTGGCTAACAGTTCTTCAAGAGTACGACCTTGAATTCAAGCCAGCCTCTATAGTTAAAGGACAAAGGTTGTGCAAATTGATGACTGAAAATAGAAAAAATGAAGAACACGCCTGGGAGGATGAAGCCGAATTACATGTAATGGAGGTATGTCCTTTGTTTACAGCTCCCGAGTCTTGGTATAGAGACCTTGTGCATTACCTGCAGGTAGGGCTATTGCCAGAACATTGGACTTCTAAGAAAAGAAGAGCACTGCGTCTTAAATCAACTTCCTATCAAATTGTTGAAGGAGTATTATTCAGAAAAAATTATGACGGAGTTCTTCTAAGATGCTTAGAGAAAGAAGATGCAGAAAAGGTAATGACAGATTTGCATGACAGGCCTGCTGGGGGACATTATTCAGGGGACACTACAGCCCACAAAATCCTCAGAGCTGGTTACTATTGGCCTACGCTCTTTAAAGATGCGCACGCACATGTCAGGAAGTGTGATATTTGCCTAAGGTGTAGTGGAAGACAATC